>BSBK01002565.1:2082500-2376472 GCA_027943335.1 Chamaecyparis obtusa | reverse complement strand
AAGTTTTTGGTTGAATAAGCATAATTTTAATGGTGTTATATCTAAAAGAACTGATAGATATGATTATGGATGATTCTATGTGAGTTCTCAAACAAGGATATGACAGCAAGGATATGGATATTGCTATATATTTATATTGACTTTTTAATGAGTTTTAGATTAATTCCGTTTCTTTCAACCATACTGGTAGATTTAGTCATTTTAGCTAAAGAGGAAAGTTCATATTTTACAAGGAGGGTTAATATCATATGTCTAATACAGGTATAAAATTTGATATCCAAAGTAGTATAATTTTCTTAAGAGTATGATGTTAGTCTTATTAGATATAGTCCAGAAATAAGATCAGCTTGATTGACAACATGCTTATAACCAGGTGGTACAAGAACATGTATCTTTTTAAAGTAAATGATTTAATAACAAGCTACACTTGACATATATTTCTTACCAGTAGCTTGTAGAATTTTGATTAGCAACAAAGTATGTCATGAATATACTAACGAGGATCTTAGCCAAAAGTTTCAGTTATTTCAGGCAATAAAGATTCTAGAGACATCTTGGGGAGCTAACGTTCGGGTGAGATAATGAATGAGGAAATGACCTCTACGACAGACACACTACTTCCCACAAGAGTAATCAAGTAATCAATAATGATATCATAAGAAAGGATCAAACAAAGTCAAAAGTGCAAAGCCTAGGGGGGAGATCTTCCAACCCCGCACAATGGACAAGCAAAAACAATTCGAGACTCACTTCAAACAAGATATCAAATAGCTTCTTATGGAATTTTTAATATAGAACTACCATGGTTTATGGGGTCTTGGAGGGTATGCCCTCCTAAATTATTATGTATCAGAATCTGGACTACAGTCCCAGGCAAGGTTGGAGGTTTTCTCAACCCTGCTCTTTCCTATCAGCGCCTGCATTGAGAGGATTTTTTGTATCATTGGTTTCTTGGTTAATAAATTTTTTGGCTTAGGCCTTTTACCAAAAAAAAATTAAAAAAATAATGAAGCTTCCTAAGAGATTATTTCTCCAGCCAACTCTCCATCTCATAGGAATCCTTCCCGTATATAGATTAAGGAAGTAGTTGCACAGGGAAATCCAACCGATACAACTATTCAAACCAATTTTTGGTTAATAGTTAGGCTTAATGTATTTAATAAAGCCATTCCCAAGAAGAGATATTGTATATATGTATTAACAATAATTTAATTTATATCTCCTTTATTTAAGGAAGGCAATGGTAACTTTTGCCTTAAGTTTATTTACTATTTCTAAGTTACCTAGTTACCTAGTTACCTTATAGGCTATGGTAAAAGTGATTTACCATTTATTTATTTTTCATCCAATAAGTAATTTATTTGTTTATTAATATTATTTAAAAGCATTAATTACTTTCACACACAAGATTATATAAATATATGTAACCATATGCATATGTGTGCACCCATATGCCTATGTGTACATATACCATTATTAATATTATTAAAAATATATTATATTAGTATCATGATATATATATATATATATATATATATATATATATATATATATATATATATATATATATATATATATATATATATATATATATATATATATATATATATATATATTATTAACATTATATCACATTATTTAATCATACACTAAATCAAACTCTAATGATATACAATAGTACATATAAATAATTACTAACAAAATATAGAATCTTCCATCAAATATAATTATAACTACTATATACTAAATCTCATGCTCAAAAATTGCAAGAAGCAAGAAACAAACTTCACTAACAATAATCACCATCTGACACAAGGACTGACTCAGGAACTCCCCACCTAAGAATGGAAAGGGTCAGAGGTAGAGTTCCTTCTCACTGAACCTTGGTGATAGCTCCATAACAACAACTATGATCGAGGATTTTGAGGACTTGCTCAAACCTATGAGACTAGGTGGAGACAATGCTCGGTACCTGCAAGCCTGCATCACCAAGAAGAGATACATGTGCATAGATACATATATATACAATAAGACATATGCAAATAGATGACCATGACTGATACATCGTGTGGACCTCAACTAAGTGAGTAACTATGACTTCGTCCTGATTCATAAAATCACATTAGACATATATACATGAAAACATGAGACATCATAGATAATAATGGTTAGATTCAAATCCTTGGGTTAGCTCTATAAAACATATAAAGATAAATGATTTCCAATTTCATAAACATAAAATGATAATCATAAATGAGTGTATCTAAACATCTGATAAGAATGTCATCATCTAAATAAGAATAACTGTAAACATATAATTCTAACCATCATAATGCAAAATGTCCAAATAAAAGTCAAAGTATAATCATCTGAGAGGGTATTACAATTCACAAGCACTACATACACACACAAAATCTTTTTAACAACTATTTGTGGAGATTGAAACACCAAAATGGGGGGTTCACTAAGGAAAACTCCTTTATAGCCACCCACACACATGTATTATATCACAGATTTGTAGGTTATTAGTTGGACAGTTACAAATCTAAAAATTATAGAGTAAGAGCTACTAGAAGAACTAAGGTCGACTTTAGTAAAGTGCCCTAGGAACATGGTGACTTGGTCGACCTGTTCTGGAACACAGTGACATGATCAACCTATTCTTGACAACTTGAGATTTTCAACATTTTATAGGTTTTCAGCTGTGATCATAGATCCATAGTTAAAAATTCAACTACAGGTCTAGAATAATAGTTTTTAGAGTAGAAAAGAACATTACATCACACATTTCAAAATAATTATCCTATCCCTTGTTTCATTTGTTAATATTGTGTACTAGAAAAAGTACCTTCATAGGGTTAGTATCATCAATAACTCAAATAACAACTAAATTACCACAAATAGAAATCTAATTAAGCAAAGAATTGACAATTAAGCACTCTATGGATCTCTATTTAGGGATGTTAATGCAAAGCTCTCAGTAAGCTTCCATTAGTGACAGTCCTAAAATGAGAATGAATGATAAACAATGCTAAAAGATTAATTCCAAATGAAATTACACCTATTTAGCTCTAAATTTTCTTTTCTAGCTATAAATTGCAAGAGGTTTGATGCTATTCTTAGATTTGTGGATGATTATTGATTCAATTATGCCTTTCTTTTATAGATTTTGGCAAGGGTAGGGGGTGTAGTTGAGTTGATCAAGTTTAAGTGAGAGTTGAGTCCATAGTTCCACCTTTGGAGACCGTTTAAATATTTTGTCCTCAAAGCTTGGGACAAGAAGACAAAATGAGTGGACAAGATGCATCCTCCAAGTGAGTGATTGAGATTCAATTTAGGCTTGATCCATGTGAGCTTTCTCCTCAATTCCTATTGGTTGATTCATTTTCCTCCCATTTGGTGGTTGAGAGAAAATAGGAATTAATTAATTGAATTTATTTAATATCTTTAGGCTTGTGTACCCCTTAAATGGGTTGATTTGATTTAAATTAAACTATGTAATTAATTATATTAATTATATAATTGATTTATTTATTATGATTTAATTGATTTAAATTGAATTTCTAACTTTTGATTTTTAATTAAATTGAATTAAGGCTCGATTTGAATTTTGATTTGATAAATACTTGTTTTGATTCAACTGCCTTGATTTTGCCTTAGTTTTTCCTTGATTACTCACATGATTAATCTTGTCCAAATTTAGGTAATTACAAATGCCCCTCTTTGATTCGACATGTGAAGTGTGTTGATTCAAAGAATGTCTTGATTCCCTTGATGTGAAGTCCTGATCTCATTGATGTAAAGTTCTGATTTAGTCGATGGTTGATTTCGATGTTGATAGAAGATGCAGATATTGATGAAGCTTGGTTGATTTGGTGTCCTGATGATAAATTATCCAATATGGTACCTGGTTCGATATGATTTGATGCTTGATGCCCCTTTCGATTGATATGCGAAAAAAATTCTGATAAAATATTATGCTTCGATTTGATGGTCGTGCCCCTGATTTGATGATATTGATGTCATTTTTTATTAGTTGAGTGTATGCCCCCTCAGAAATGAAATGAAATTTGATAGGCGTTTGAAAGATATGATGGTTTAGGTCAGTTTTGTGTCAATTAGGTCAATTTATAATGAAATTTGATTTCATTTTCGATAATGAATTTGTGTTCGTTTGATGACAAATGCCCTTGATTTGGTAGAATTGGTGAAAAATTTGGGTCCCTAGTCATTTTCTGGTCGAAGATGCCCTATTTAGGTCAAAATGGCCTATATATAGGGGTAAAAAGTCAATTTCACTATTCATTTTCACTTTTCTATTTGACTTTTCTTCTCTAAGTTCTCTGAGCTATTCATCATGGTTATCTTGATTCGTGAGCACAGGTTCGAGCGAGGGCATCGATTTCTTTGGCCACCAACCTATGGACCTCCGGTATGTACTCGATCAACTTACCTTGTGAATTTAAAGCATTTAATTTGAAAGAAATTTGAATTTTTCTTGGTGAAAACCTTTTTTTTCAAATAAAATAGCACTTTTTATCATTTAAATAGCACGTACACCTTCCTTTCTGTGCTTTAATGGTTTTTAATAATGCTTTCATGATTTTTAATAGTGTGTTTACACATATAGTTTAGGGCTCTTTTCGCATTCATAAATTTCTCTAGCACGTATAAAGTTATTTGCGCTTTTGATGTTTTAATTAGCGCGTACATGTATATCTTTTAGTGCTTTTACCAATTTCACTTGCGCTTTCAATATTTTTATCTGCACTTTTGCCTTTTAGCGCATTTAATCATTAAAATAGCACTTTTACCCTATTGGGAAAAAATGCAAATGACTTAGTTAGTTTTTCAAACCGCCCTGTGTCGTCAATCAGTTAATTTGCTTAGGTAACAAACCTGATTTGGTAGCAAGTTGTAGGATGTTAGTTTGAGTCAATTTAGTTTGAATTTTTTATTGTCAATCTTGATTTAGATAATGGATGATCATAAATTTTATGTCCTCTCTAAATAGAATCAGGAAAATTGATTGTGGTTTAATATTTTTTAAATGTTTGATTGACTTAGGATAATTCAAAAGATATTATTTTTGAAACTGATGTGATTTAAGCTTGCTTTTTGTAGGCTGAGCTTAAGTCACTCGCCATTCGAGGTTTGTATCATTTACCTTTCAGCATGATCAACAATTTGAGTGGTGTGGATCACTGACATATAGGCAGATGCGGCCTATCATTCTTGCTTGTCCTACCTTGATTTCGAGTGAATCGGGGATTGATTACCACTATGGAAGAGAGCTGGCACTCTGACCATAACACATTCCACATACCCATGGGAGAGATGACCATCACTCTTGAGGATGTGTACCACATCCTCCACATCCTTACACATGGAGAGTTGGTGTTCTATGATCAAGTCTATGATGGTACAACTTGTTGATGGGTGTTCCAGGACCCGACAATTGGTGATGACCATATTCGGTGGGCTCAGTTTCCATCTTTCCTGATTCTTCCAATAGTTTTGGATGCTCTTATTAGTAGCTTCCTTCTCCCTGATCATCAAAGGCATTAATTCGTTGTCAATTGGGGGCACATTCTGGAGGATTTGATGGCTCAACCTTGAGGGTTTGATTAGGGTTCTTGTGTTTTAGCGTAGCTATACCATGAGCTACATTCAGTTATTTAATCATTCTATGACTCTATCTGTTAGAGTTGTTTTCATGCAGTTATGGACATGGGAGCACATCTCAGTTACTAGGCCTATCACTATTCATCACCTTGATCCTGGGTGGCCATTTTCTTGGATGTATGAGGGCATGGTAGTGCAAGCCCATCTGGGAAAGTTGGATTACTAGAACTAGATGATTGATGATGTGGATCAGGTCGTATGGTGACCATTTATTGGATGTGAGGCTTGGCCAGAGGATGCTTCTGAGATTCCTTTCATATGTTGCCCTTGATGGATGATAGGGCGCACTCCACATATTATTGAGAGATCCTTCTTCTTACAAGTGTTACGTCAGTATGGGAAGACATAGGGCATGCCTCTTGGTTTAGCTATGTATGCCTGAGTACAGGTGGAGCGATCACTATGGGGGCCTTAGATTGATTATAGGATAGCTCGGTAGGAGGTAGGGAAGCTAGGTCACCTATTGTGGGATAGGAGAGACCCTATTATAGATGTGGGGATGACAGATGAGTATGCATATTGGTTCACTCGGAACCCTTTTTCGAGGTTCATGGATCTAGCAGAGTGGGTGCCTGGGATCGAGGAGGAGTCTGAGGATGATGGCGGGGATGGGGATGGTGGTGGGGGTGGGCATGGAGGTGGGGGTCATCGTAGACAAGGTCATCAAGGATGACAGGGTAGGTGAGCGGTTGCAGGAGGTAGAGTTGTGATTCCAGTGATTTTTGTCACGCCTATTCCTCCTACAAGTGGTGGTCAGATGAGGGGTGTTGGTGTGGATAGAGTTTTTCATTGGGTTGTTGTGGATCTTGTAGTCAGACAGGGTCATCATAGGGTCCGACATCAGAGATAGGTGGATGCTCAGGTAGCTACTGATATTGATGCTCAGGCCACACAAATTTTGTTAGATCAGGCATAGGGTAGACCAGCATAGGCTCCTCCACAAGCCATGCCACAAGTTATTCCATAGGCTCCTCCAGTACAGGCTCTTTCTTCTGCTTCTATGCCACCTTCTTCATCTTGTCCATCTTCTTCATCCTTTGTTCCATATTTATCTATTCCATCTTCTTCCATGCCATCTTCTTCCACTACTCCTCCACCGACTCCTCCTGCCCAGGCCCCAACATAGACTTGTGCACCAGCCTTAGCCTCATATGTCAGATCATTACAATCTGAGATGATACAAATGAGACAATAGGTTACTTAGCTGAGTTCAATGATGCATACCTTCATGGCTGCTATGAGTCAGCATGGTTTATAGGCTAGCTCCAGCAGACCTTCTGATAGTGATCGTGGTCTTGATGGTGCTGATGGTGTCAGTGGTTATGGTAGTTGATTATATGTTGAGATGTCATATATTATTTATTCATTGATGTATATGATGATCTATTTTTGATATCAAGACATTGGACTCTATTTTATTCTTGATCAATTGATGTACTTTATGTTATGCATTGATACTTGTTGATACTTTGATGAACTTTGATGGACTTTGATTTCCTGATGTTTTATGATGATGATACCATAGACTTTGATACTCAGTTGATAGATTTACTTTATGTGATGTCATTATGTGTTGGACCTCATTTTCAGGTGTTTTGCTATGATATGCAGATCTATATGATTCTATCTCCTATATGCTTTGTTTTATGCTTTTTAGAATGCAGTTGATGATATGGATGCACATGTTCTATTTATGCTTTAATGGTTGTATTATGTATGACATAAAATAGGTGAATGTGTGTGATATGGATTTTGTAATGATTTATGATGTTTTAATCTTTTATGGATGCAAATGATACCTAAATGCATTATATGATGATGTAATGATTTAATGGTTAATGCGATGTAATGGTGTTTATGAATATATGGATGTATTTATTTTGATCATATGGATATGTAATGGATGTGAATGTAATGGATTTTTGATATGAAAAATGTGATGGACCTATATATGATGTAATGAATGTATATGGATATTTAATGATTAATGATTTGCATGACCCTAAATGTTTATATGTTATAATGATGAATTTAGATGAATGAGGTAATGTGCAATGTTTATGGATGAATTAAATGATATGCACCTAATGATGAATTTATGTTTATTTGAATGAAATGACTTAATGGATGTAATGAACATTTTATGAATACAATGGTAAATGCACTTAATGTATTTAAAAATGATGGATGGTTTCTTAAAAAGAAAGTACACTAAATGAGATGGATCTTTAAAATGAATGCAAACTAATGCAATGTTCCTTAATGAAATGGATTTTTTAAAATGATGCAAACTAATGCAATTGACTTTAGTAAAATTGATGCAAGCTATATGTAATGAAATTAATTGAACTTAGGGATAAATCCTAAATGAATGCAATATAAAATGATTTTAACAAATGCAAGTGAACTAATGTAATGCACCCTTGTTTTGATTTTTGATTTCCAACACAATCGATCACATATAGTTTTTTATGTTCTTTTGATTTTTGATTGAACTGCACCCCCTTTCTATTTCACTCTTGCAATTTAGTTTTTATACTAATAAAGGCTAAAAATTTAAATGCATTTAATCTAGGATGTATGCAACTAACTGTCACTATTCAAAAATTTGGAGCTTATATTCATCATTGAGCAGTTTTTGGAATCCTGAATTTAGTACAATCATCACTAGTTCAACCATGATGATATGAATACTTTTTTCACCTCTTACGTTGCTTTCTTATCCTTTGGTATGACTATCATTGATTGAAGCCAATCATGAGAGTACAAATACTGATTTTGTCAAATTCTATGTTGCAAGTGGATTTTGGTATTATGATATTTAACATCAAAATATCCAAGGTATCCTTTTGCGTAAACAAAAAAAAATCTTAGTTTCATCATTTGTGCAAGTCCTCGATGATTCTTTGATGATCATGTCCTTAGACAATACATGCTTTAAAACTTTGATCTTAAGACAACCTTTTAGAAATAAAATATCATGCTTTCATCATAGCTTGTCTAGTTTAAAAACTTTCATTGATTTTCTAGAAAGACATGATTTCATCAATCAAGTCAACACTTTAGAAAAAAATTGCACTATTTTTCAAATCCATCTTTCAAGTGTATTTCTATCCATTTCATATTTTTAATCCTGATAAAGATAAGGTCTTGTGAAATTTTGGATCAAGTTTTACATTTGGTTCAAATTGGATTTAGGCTTAGGATTTTGATTGAGTGTTTCACTTGTGTTTTGATGAATTGATTCAATGACTAATTGAATTTTGCTCTTGATGAATCCTTCCTCCTTTAGAGTAGATTGCCCCCAGTTTGATGTGATTTCAAAGTTGGACTTAGGACAATTTGTAGATTAGGTGACCAAAATCTTTATGTACTTGCAAATGCAACTGTGGGGTTTTATTATGCAATATATACAAATGTTGGCGAATGCAATATTTACAAGGATGACTACTAGGTATGCAACTGACTTGGACTTTCAATGGCGCTTGTTTACCAGGTTTTCACTAATTGAATGGATTTTGCTTTCTTTTTCTATTTTTAAAGATTTTTCCTTTTTTTTTGCTACCAAGGCACATATTTGATAGGTTTTCACCAAGGCACTTTTTCTCTTTTCTGATTTTTTTCTCTTTTCTCTTTTTTCCAAAAAAAAATTTCATATTGTCAAGGTGCCTATTTGCTAGGTTTTCACCAAGGCACTTTTTGAGGATCTTTTCTGAATGTTTTTGGCTTTCTTCATGCTCAATTTTCCACTATTTTTAATCTTTTCTGCATTTTTTATTTGTTTTCTCTTTTCTACTTTTCAATGTTTTTGGTATTTTCAGGATCTCTTTTGACTATATACAACAAATAGGATGCTCTCCATCTGATTTTTTTGATACTCTTTTTCTTTATACTATTTCATATGCTTTATGTGTAGAACCTTTTTAGATGAATTCTATTGATAGGTTCTTGTAATTCTTCTCCATCACAATCAGCTAATTTATAGGAGCTTGTCCCAAAAGATGAAGTGATCACAAAAGCTCCTAACCATTTTTCTTCCCATTTTCTTTTCTTTTCTCTTTCTGCTTGATTTTTGGGATTTTCTCGCAAAACTAAGTCACCTATTTGGAATGTCCTTGACTTGATATGCTTGTTATAGGTCCTTAACATTCTATTCGGATACACTTTCAAGTGATCAAAGGCTTGTTATTGTTTTTCATCTAGCAGTTCTAGTTCATGTAACCTAGCAACTCTATAATCTTCTTCACTTATCAAACCATGTAGGGATACTCTTAAAGAAGGAAGTTCTACCTCTAAAGGTAAAACTGCTTCTACTCCAAGGACTAAGGAAAACGGTGTAGCTCCTATTGGCGTTCTGATACTTGTCCTATAATCCCATAAGGTTGGGTTTATTTTTATATGCCAATCTCTACCTGAATTATCCACGGTTCTCTTCAATATCTTTAAGATGTTCTTATTTGTTGCCCGGCTTGTCCATTACCTTAGGGGTAATATATTAAAGAGGAGTGATGCATCATTTGGAATTTTGTGCATAACTCCTTTAAATCCTTATTTTTGAAGTGTTTGGCATTGTCAGTTATGATGGAATAAGGGACACCATATCTACAGATTACATGATTTAAAATAAACAAGGATATTTGCTTTCCTGTAGCAGTTGATAAGGGTACAACTTCCACCCATTTGGTAAAGTACTCTATTGTAGTGATGATGAATTTATGACCATTTGAAGATGGTGGATAAATCATCCCTATTAAGTCCAAACTCCATTGATAAAATGGCCAAGGTGTTTTCATAGGATGGAGTTCTTGTGATGGTACATGGATCAAGTTCCCATGATATTGACACTTCTGACAAGTTTTAGCAAAGTGACAAGTGTCCTTTTCCATGGTAGGCCAAAAATATCCTATCCTAAGAATTTTCTTAGCTAGGGTTAAACCATTTGAATGTGACCCACAAATCCCCTCATGAATTTCTTGTAAGGCTATATATGATTCCTCTTTCTCTAGATATCTTAGAAACATTCCATCTAGACTCTTACAATATAATGTGTCAGATATTAAGGTATAACAAGAGGCTTGTCAGATAAATCTTCTCTTTTGATTCTTGGTTTGGTCCATAGGTAGGATTTGGTCTTTTAAGTAGGTATAAATATCTCCATACCAAGGTGATTCATGTCCGGTGAGCAAACAAATGGTATGAGGATGGGTAGGGTCAAATGCGAGTTTCTTAACTTCTTCTACCAGGAATTCATATTTGGCGTTCTGATCTGGTATTTGGATAAGTGATGCCAAAGTAGCCATTGCATCTACTGCTTTATTCTTCTCTCTTGGGACTTGCTTAAATCTAATGAGAGTGAAATATTTCTTGAGATTCTCAATCATATTTTTGTAAGGTATCAACTTGTCATCTTTAGTTTGATATTCATCATTAATCTGATTGATAACTAGTTGTGAATCTCCATAGACTTGTAGCTCTGTCACTTTCCATTCTAATGCCAATTTGATCCCAATGACCAATGCTTCATATTCAACTATATTATTTATGCATGGGAATAGCAATTTATATGATTTTGGAATTGTAGACCCTTGATGAGTAATCAAAAGTATGCCTGCTCTTAATCCATGTTGTGTATAGGAACCATCAAAATATAATTGCCATGTTTTTGCTTCAACATTCACAATTTCAGAATCTGGGAATTCCACTTGAATTGGATGTTCATCTTGTAATGGTGATTCTACTAATTGATCCACTATGACTTGGCCCTTGATAGATTTAAAATCCACATATTCTATGTCAAATTCACTTAGCACCATGACCCATTTGGCTAGTCTCTCATTCAATGATGTTTTGCTGAGATGAGATTTCAAGGGATCAATCTTTGCAATGAGTCTAATCTTGTGGGATAACATATAATAGCATAATTTTTTGGAAGCAAAAACTACGTCCTAACATGCTCTTTCAATAAAGGTATAGTTCAACTCATACTTCACCAATGTTCTACTTATGTAGTATATGGCCTTCTCTTTTCTTGATTCATCTTCTTGTGCTAGGAGTGCCCCTAATGAATGTTTGGTCACTGAAATGTATAGAATTAAGGGTTTTCCTCTTATAGGTGGCATCAAATTTGGAGGGTTCATTAGATATTTCTTCAACAAGTTGAAGGCCTCTTCACATTTCTCATCCCATTTGAAAATTGTGTCCTTATGAAGGAGTTGAGTGAAATTATGGCATTTCTCTGCTAATTGAGAGATGAACCTTCGAATGGATTGGATCTTGCCTTGAAGAGATCTCATCTAACTTATGTTCCTAGGTGCCTCCATTTCCATGATGGCTTTGACTTTGGTGGGGTCTACCTCTATTCCTTTTTCAGAAACAATGTACCCTAGTAGCTTTCCTGATTGAACACCAATTGCACACTTCTTTGGATTTAACCTTACTTTGAATTGCTCCAATCTTGCAAAAAATTTCTCTAAGATAGGTAGATGTTCTTCTCTTGAGTGGGATTTAGCAAGTATATCATCTACATAGTCCTCCATGAACTTGTGCATCATGTCATGGAATATGGTTGTCATGGCTCTTTGATAGGTCGCTTCGGCGTTCTTTAGACCAAAAGGCATAACATTCCAATAGAGTGTCCCCCATGCACAAGTAAATGTTGTCTTGTCTTGATCTTTAGGTGCTATCTTTATTTGATTATAACCACTAAACCCATCCATAAGTGAGAACATTGAATGTCCTACTATCAAATCTACAATGGCGTCTATGCTTGGTAATGAAAAATCATCTTTAGGACATGCAAGATTGAGATCCCTAAAGTCCGTGCAAATTCTGATAGATTTGTCTGCTTTTGAAACTAGCACAATATTTGAAATCCATTGGGCATAATCAATGGCTCTTATAAACCCAACTTTCAATAATTTTTCTACCTCCACATTACAAGTAAAGCTATGTGTGGATGCATCTTTCTTAGTTTATGTTTTACTGGCCTTACTCCTTCTCTTATGTTCAAATGATGCATGATTAAATTTGGATATAATCCTGGCATATCATCATATGACCATGCAAAATTGATTTTTTTTTCTTTGAAAAATTTGATGAAGTATTTTCTTTCCTCACTAGATAGAGACATTGCTAAGTGTATAATCCTTGGTTCTGATTCTGACCCAATGTTCACTTTCTCTATTGGTTCAATCAAGATAGGAGATCTTTCTTCATAGTGCCCAAGTAAAGTATCCAAACTCCCTTCCTTAGGTGCCTCTATTGGGTTTTCACCTTTGGAATCATTCTTTATTTCTTTCTCTTTCTGATCTAATGTTGCCACAATGTGGTTTTCAACGTTAGATTCTTTCCATTTTTATTTTATTTTTCATTTTTAATTGAATTGAGAGTTTGGATATTTTCCTTTGTCACTTCTTCCTTATATTCCATGGTAGAAGAAGGCTCAACCACATTTAGGTATTGGGACACCAAGTTATCATTCAAAAATGTAGGGAGGATGGTAGGTTCAATGTAATCCCATTCAATTAATTCTGGATAGATAAGGTTCAAAGGATCAATACTTTGGTTTAGTCCAATGGGGTTTAGGGACATGAATTCATTTGAAGGTTCAAACATTGTATCGCTTAAATCTATAATATGTGCTTCTTCAAGATCTTCTAGAGAACTAGGGTCAAAATCCTCCTCACTAGAATCCTCTAAGGTTTCCGTTGGGTAAAAATCTCATGGATTAAACCTAATGTTAGATTATTCCATAGTAGGTCTCCATGATGGTACATATGGTTCTCCTACCCATTGATTTATTTCAATTTCTTGAATTGGTACATTATCTAGGACCACTTGACTTGAACTTGAGGCTTGATTCTGATTTGATTCTGAAACTTGTTTTTTTTTCTTGCTAGGAGTATAGGTGTGGATGACATCAATACCTTTATCTTGGCATGATTCATTTGACAATGTATCCCATTCCCAATCATTCGAGTCTTCATCACTTTGTAACCCTAATTGCAATATTTGATCATAGACCTTAGGATAGTTCTTTTGAGTGTAACCTTGTTCTAGGTATCTTAATCCAATCTTTTCTTTGCTATCTCTTCATGTCATTTCAATGGTTTCAATGATTCCTTCATTTCTTTTTCCTAAAGGTCCTTGTCCTTTGTATCCCATTTTCTACATTATTTGAAATCCTTTCCCATATTGATGTGTGGGAATGCTTATATTTTGGATGCGCTTTTCATGTACACTTGATTCCTCATCCTTATATAGCCAATTTAAGATTTCATTATCTTCTTCCTCCATGAATGGAGATATGTTTGCCCTCACAAAGTGATCATTGTATTTATGAGGTCAATTTGATGGCCTTCCATATGATTTTAGAGATAAGGGTAGATCCATCATGGATAAGGAGTATTCACCTATACCTTTTTGTTTGATTTGACATTGCTTTTCAAAATTTTTCATCATATGGTCCATTTTTTGATAATGAGCATCTTTGGTGTAGATTTGAACCGATCTAGCTTGGTCTTCTTTCTATTTCTCAAGAGCACTTTCCTCACTAACCTTCTCTTTTCCTTTTGTTGATGTAGTTAGGTTAGTAGGACTTTGGTTATTTTCAACAACAATTTCTTTTTCTTCTTTTTCTTTTCCCTTCAAAGATGGAAGATCTTTTGAAATTTTCCCTTGCTCTATTCTTCGAGAAATTGACCCTTCTACATTATGTGGGACTAAGGAACCATTGATAGGCTTCATGTTATTACAATATTGAAAGGGGTTTGAGTCCCCGCTTGCCATGACTTCTTGTCCTAAATAGGGGAACTTGAGACATTTATGGTAGGTTGAGGGTATAGCCTACATTTCATGGATCCATGGCCTCCCTAATAGAATATTATAATTCAACTTTAGGTCTAGGACTTGGCAAATGGTCTCTTTCTGCATTGGGCCAACTCTAATAGGAAGTACTATGGGCCCTTTGTAAGCTCTCTCTTCATCATCGTAGGCTTTTATGGTTATCTTTTTCTTTGGATTTATAGCCTCCTCAAAAAATCCTAAGGCTTTTACCAAGTTTAGGGTACAAATATTCAAGTCGGCTCCTCCATCAATGAGGACTCTTTTCACTCTATGCTTGTGGATTAGACTTCTATATGCAAGGGTAGATTTTGTGGGTGGTTTAGGGACATATCATTGTGTTTTGAAAAGGATAGACAATGGGGTGCAACAAGATGTCCTACCATGTTTTGAAATTTATCCGCATCTAAATTTAGAGGTACATTAGTTTCTACCAAGGCTTTCTCTAGAATCTCCTTATGAGTAGGTGAGAGCTTGAGCAATTCTAGAATAGAGATCTGAGTAGGGGTTCTTTGCAATTGGTCTACCAAATTATATTGTTTTGAAGATGAAGGTGAAGTTTGATTTGGTAAAACAATTCTTGGGGCATTTCTAGGTAGAGTATTTTTTTATGCTTTCCCCCTAGTTACAAAATTAGATGTTGCTTCCCTTGGCTTCTCTTTTACCACAATAACACTTTTGGTATTTTCATCCCCACTTAAAGCATTAATTGTATTATCATAGGTATGAGCAAAATTGACCTTCTCATTACCTCTTTTGTTATTTTGATTGGTGTTTGATGACTCACCCTTTTCATGATTTAAGAAAGGGTTTTTGAAGGCCGTATGATCCTCATTGTTTTGAGGCCCTTCTACCTTGGAAAAGGTGCCATAGCCAAGCTTTTGTCAAAATGGAATGGGCACAAGGCCTCAATAATGAATGGTTTAGGTTCAATGACCTTTTTCATTAGGTCAATCTGTGCTTGGAACATTTTCAATTGTTTAGTCATAACACTCATCGGATTTTCATCTTCTTGGTTTTTCTTAAGTTGGTCCACATCATAATCATGTGGAAGCTTTACCCCTACTTGGGCTAGGTTTAGGAAAAATTTCTCCCTATCTCTATCTATTAGTTTATCCATGACTTCAAGAAAGTCATTGTCTTGAGCCACTCTATTAGATCTTTCTTCAAGTGTTTCTTTAGGCTCTTGGTTTGTGTTATTGATGTTTTCATTATTTCCTCCATGTTGATAATCATGAAATGTGGAGTTTCTATCCATTGATTCAATTCTCTTCTCAAACAAATTTGGGAGACTATCCCCTTGGTTGTGATTGTTGAAAGAGCTTAGATATTAAAATTCAAGGACCTCTTTTTCAATGCAAGTGCCATCTTCTTGTAAAGATAATTTAAGTTTATGAGAGTGTGTAGAAACCAGCATTCAATAAGGTTTGATTTCGAATTGTTTTCCCTAATTTGGTAATTGTTTGCTTTTATGAGGAGATTTAAAAATATAAGATGAATTTTCAAATGGATATCTCTTACTTGTTGTATGTATTTTTCAAACAAAGCAATCACAAGTACACTTGTTATTTTTAACCCTCTACACAAAAAGTGTTTCAATTTGTAAGGACGTTATCACAGGTTTTTGCACAAAAAGACACTTCAAGCAATCTACCTAGTTCACAATTTGGTTCATAAACATGGCTCTATAAGGTAGGATTTGCTAAGTTAACAAGGTATTTAATCAAGATTCCATTCAAAATGGATATTAAACTTTCATCCTCCAAATATATTAGGAGGCTTCCCACCACCAGTATGTCAAAGTTTTGCGCAATCCCAAAGGACTACTTGAGGAAGTTCAAAAATTTAATACCCTTTTGTCACACACCCCATTAAGGATGCATGCATTTCATTTTATAGTGGGTTGGATTGTTGTGGAAAAGGAAATTGTATTCCACTTTGGGATGTCCCTCTCACCGGCCTTGTTAAGGAAAATCTTGGGAGGCGAGCCCACTATAGATCTATCATGTTCATTTTGAAAGCAATAAAGTGGAATAAAGAGATAGGTTTTGGGAGTTTGATTCACCAAAAGGTGAAGAGAATATCCCTATCTATTTCTTAATTCCCAAACACTTTTAACAAGGTTCAATTACCAAACCCACTAACTAATGGGAATTGAGTATTTCTACTCTTTTCCACAAACAGTGGGTTGTTCAAATTTAGTGCTTGATTTAGTTAGCCTTTCTTTTAATCAAGGAATTTGATATTTGTGGCATTTTGATTCACTTAGAAAGTGAAGAGCATAGGTCTAGTATCAAATCCCTCAAACAATAATAGGCTACTTTAATTACTAGATTTTGAAATTGACAAGGCCACAATTTAAGCAAAAATTGACCAAGTTTTAGGCTTACCTTGTTTCGAAGCTAGCTAAGGCTAGGGGCATTTTTGATGAATTTTCCATTTTTATGGTCACCTAGTGGTGATCATTCCTTTCCATTCACTTCTCCTCCAACAAGTTAGTCAACACAGCCAACCAAAATGAAGAAACCAAGAATAACTTTGAATTTAAACCTTAGTTATCGAATTTTGACAAAAAATGATTAAGGTAAGTAAATCCAATTTAATGATATGAACTTTGATTTATATGCTTCTACAACTTTCAACCACTATTCATATACCTCATTTTCTTTCTGAGAATTCTCCAAAACCAGCTTGATGTGTGCAATATTCTCCTCCTTAATCCATTTTGTCAAAGCTTTCCCTTCGCTGTTAAATCTAGTTTTTGGTTTTTTAATTTTTTTTATGACCAGTCATCCTGCAGACATAGAAAAATCATTTTTCGTAAGTTAAATTTTGTTAATTCTCAATTTAATTGAAAGCACAATAGAATCTATTAAAAGCATTGTTAAAATGATTGAATGCGCTATTAAACAAATTAAACGTGCTGCAAAAAAATATTAAAAGCACAGGAATAGAAATTGAAAGCGGTAATGAATTAAGCAAAGGCATTAAAAGGACATATTAAAAGTGTTGGAGAATGATTTGAATGCGCTGGAGAGTCAGGGTAAAAGCGCTGAAAGAAATAAGACAGAAACAGAAGGAATTGAAAGCACTGAAACTCCACGTAAAGGTGCATAACTTTATCATAGAAGCGATGTTTCAGACCTTAAAAGCACTGGAGAAACTATCAAACGCACTGTTAAATCTACAAAACAGAGAGTATAACAAGATTTGCAAAAAAAAATTTACTTCTCCAAATTTATAAATTTATGAGGCCTAATGCCCCACAGTGGCTGCCATTTTGTGTACTAGAAATGTACCTTCATAGGGTTAGTATCATCAATAACCCAAATAACAACTAAATTACCACAAATAGCAATCTAATTAAGTAAAGAATTGATAGTTAAGCACTCTATGGATCTCTATTTAGGGATGGTAATGCAAAGCTCTCAGCAAGCTTCCATTAGTGACAGTCCTAAAATGAGAATGAATGATAAACAATGCTAAAAGATTAATTCCAAAGGAAATTACACCTATTTAGCTCTAAATTTGTCTTTCTAGCTATAAATTGCAAGAGGTTTGATGCTATTCTTAGATTTGTGGATGATTATTGATTCAATTATGCCTTGCTTTTATAGATTTTGGCAAGGGTAGGGGGTGTAGTTGAGTTGATCAAGGTTAAGTGAGAGTTGAGTCCATGGTTCCACCTTTGGAGACCATTTAAATATTTTGTCCTCAAAGCTTGGGACAAGAAGACAAAATGAGTGGACAAGATGCATCCTCCAAGTGAGTGATTGAGATTCAATTTAGGCTTGATCCATGTGAGCTTTGTCCTCAATTCCTATTGGTTGATTCATTTTCCTCCCATTTGGTGGTTGAGAGAAAATAGGAATTAATTAATTGAATTTATTTAATATCTTTAGGCATGTGTACCCCTTAAATGGGTTGATTTGATTTAAATTGAACTATGTAATTAATTAGATTAATTACATAATTGATTGATTTATTATGATTTAATCGATTTAAATTGAATTTCTAACTTTTGATTTTTAATTAAATTGAATTAAGGCTTGATTTGAATTTTGATTTGATAAATGCTTGTTTTGATTCAATTGCCTTAATTTTGCCTTGATTACTCACATGATTAATCTTGTCCAAATTTAGGTGATTACAAATATAGATTTATTTCTTTATCTTTATTGGGTTGATTACATTCGCTTGGTTCCTAGATTCATCTTACCCTTCTTGCTCATTCAATTGTTTCAATTTTGTCATCTTCATTACATATCTATAATCAAATTACATTTCATGAAAGAGGCCTTTCTAGTGTACTTCATTTATATAACTAAGGTTTAGCATTTGCATCCCCTATCACCTTTGGGTTTTTATAATCTCCCTAGGTCATATTGAGAGTTATGCTCAGAAACCTATCTTTCTCTTGTATTGAATGGCTTAGAGAGAAAGTGTTAAACTTGATATACCTAGTTTGCATTGTTATACTCATTGATGCTATTTTACCCCTGAACATTTTGGTGAACCCAACTTGAACCCTCCTTATTTGATCTTGGTAGTTAGATCTTTCTTTTATATGCATTACATTTATAAACATAAAAATATAAGAAAATATTATTTTGATTGCATTTTGTTTCATTGTAAATAGCTTATTTACTTTCAAGACGTATGATTTCTTTTGTGAGTACTTTGATGATGCATTTGTTAGTAAACCTCATGAGGTGCCTAATAGTGAAGTGTTAGATATAATGAATGAGATCTTAATTAAATCTATTCCTCTGTCATCTTCCTCTACATATCTCTAGCCTAACCTTTATGATAGTTTTTTTTATCATGGCTTCCTTTATGTGAGACTGTTTGTAATATTGAGCCTATTAAACTAGTTCTATTCACTAAACCCTTTATAAATCTCAAAAGATGTCCTCCTCAATAACCGCTTACTACTCTTAAGGGTTGTCCTTCAAACCAAGAACCCCTTATAGTCCTTAAGGGAAAACCCAATTATACTTTAGTTGTGCATACCTATCAAACACATAATAATTCTCAACCCACCATTCTGGTTGTTCCTACTTCTCTCCCTCCCTCTCAACCTGTGCTTCCCCAAGCACCTCAATTTCCTAGTTCCTTAGGTAAGGAGTATGATCTAGTTGAGTAGTTATGCGCTACTCTTACAAAGATCTCCTTGTAGGTGCTTCTTCAAACCTCTCCCACTTATCATGAGGCTTTACAAAAAGATTTGACTACTCTTCTTGTCCCACCACCTAACCAAGATAACATCAATTCCTTCTTGGAGTGTATGCATGCGATGTCTACTCCTCCTCAAATTGTCTTTACTTGAGATGAATTTCCTCTTATGGAAGTAAAAAATCAGTACGATGCTCTTATGGTTGTTGTTCTCATTGATGGAAATATTATTCGAAGGACTTTGATTGACAATGGGTCAGGTTTGAATGTGTGTAATCTAGATATGCTAAAACCTATTAAGGCTCTTATGACTACTATTAAGACTGATAACATTCTTATTCGTGGCTTTGATAACATTTCTAAGACAACCTTGGGAATCATAACTTTACCTATTAAAGTTGGTTGGGTTATCCTAGATACCCCAATCCATGTGATGTCATGACCCCTTAATTATAATCTTTTGTTGGGAAGACCATGATTGCATAACATGCATGATATCACCTCCACACTTCATTGCAAGGTTAAATTTATTTGTAATAATGTGATGTAAACTCTTCATGTAGATGATATGCCTAACAATTTCTTAAACACTAAGTTAGTTAAAGATCCTAGACCTAGTGAAGAAAGACAAGAAACTAAAGATGAAACTCAGAGGAACGAGGAACCTATACCTTCTACCTTGTCTAAGGATGATTGGGGAACTTTAGATTTTACTCCTGTGGAGAAGGCTTTTGAGGATACCTATTTTGGAAAACTTCAAGCCAAACAAAGATTAGATTTTAGTCTAAGCATGAAATCAATTCAAAACAAGTAAAACTCTAAACTAAGCCACCTCAGATTGAGCTGAAACAGGTGCACCCAAGCACTGTTTGATTTGCTCTTGCTTAAGGGGATGTGGGTGTGCTCTCTAATCACTTGGAGCATATTCTTTATGCATTTTAGGACGGATTGAGATCCATAAAAACCCCATAAATGGCACAAAATAGGTATAGAACACCTGATTTGCCCCTAAGGCCTCAAGGATCAAATGATGCTGAAATGAAGATTAAGCTACATGATGTTTATGCTAAGATTGATTTTAGACCAAATAGAGATGTGATATGATGCTACGCTATGCAAAACAATGGAAGAAACTAGTTTAATCCATTAAATCTATGCTAAGATGTGTTTAATGCTTGAAAGTAAGCTAAATTAGGATTGATTATGCTAAAGCTAGAAGTAAAAGGGCATGATAACAATGCATTGAAGATGAAAGAATAAGCTAATGAATTTCTCTTGGAAGAGGGAGCATTTATAAGATTTCCTAAGGGCTTGGGTAGGAAGAATGAGTGACCAGGATCAAAATCCTTAAGAGAGGCCAAGATTCATTCAAAGGGGAGCACATGGATTGTGCTAGTTTAGGGCCACCTCCTTGTGACAAGTGTCATAAGGGCATTGGGTTGAAAGATGGGAGGAATGTGCACAATTTGGGAAATGTGCCTAAGGTCAAAGGGTGTAAGAAAGGGGTGAGGGGCTTCTTAAATGCATGATAAATGCATGTAAGAGGGATAAGGAGGCCTTAAATGCACTTAATGCATGTAAGAGAAGTCTCTAGAAGTTTGTTGACTTTGGGTTAAGCTTAGGAGTTGGTTAACCTTGGTTAGGGAATGTGACAGGATTGGGGGGGGATTAGGATTAGGATTAAGATTAGGACTTTCTAGAAGAGTCTAGAATTTCCTTAGGATAAACATGGATTTTAGGAAATAAATAAAGATTTATTTATTTCCATGGTTTAGGTTTGAGAATATTTATTAAAAATGAATTTAACAAATATGAGGATTAAATATTTAATCTTAATTAAATATTTTGAGCTGGGATTAGGGTTAGGAAATGAGGGGATTAGCCTTTAATCGAAATTAAAGAAGGATTAGAAGATTCTGGAAGAGGTTAGTGGTCTTAAGGAAATTGGCCAAGTTTTGGGCAAAAAATAAATAAATAATTTATTTTGGGATTTTGGTCAATTTATTAATTAAATAATTAATAAATAAGGAGATAATGTTTAAATAAGATTTAAACATTTTTGGGAGGGATTTTTTAATTAAATATTTTTAATTAAGATAAAGGGATTCAATGGCATAAAAATAAATAAATAAATAAATAAATTAATTAATTAATAAATGATGATGTCATCAGGGATTTTTCAGAAAATAAAAATACTTTATTTTCTAAAAGATTTTTAGGTGTCTACAACTCCTACTTTTATTGGAGAGTATTGGGTTTCATACCTTTCCTTCATGAAACCCCCAAAAAATTTTAAGAGTGAGAAAATTGTTCCTATTCCTCTTACAGGATAATTAAGCAATAACTTTATGGCTGCTTCAACCATTGAAATTATTAAGCTTGATTACTTTGACATAGTGACCTATGAATCTCCCTTAAACTTGTCTGATATGGTTTCTCATTACGGTCCTAGATATCATTTGCTTGCTAAACATGGTTTTAATGGTCAAGGTTGTGGAAACTCTAAGCAAGGAATACAAACTCCTATAATGGATGATGGTTGTGAACATACCTATGGTTTAGGATTTAACCAATATAAGAAACCTTCCTTCTTTATGAATGTTGATCACATTTGTAGTGAACCTTTGAAATTATCTAACCCTCACCTTCTCACATTTGACCAAAGGCCATCTTTGGATATCTTTTCCTCTAATGATGCTATCACAGAATTATTGGGGGCATATGATGATTTTCCTTCTTTTCATCATAATAAAAGAAAGCCTTATTGTCTAAACACTAATGGATATTTTGGGGAAGATAGTGAATCCACACAATATCTTGATCCTTTTCCCCCACTAGAGAATGAAAAGAAAATAAATCTCTTAATAAAAGATACAATAGATGTGCAAATTGATGCCAAAGATCCTGAAAAATTTATCAATATTGAAAAGTGTCTAAATGAAGATAAGCGTAAGCAACTTACTAATATTCTTCTTGAATTCTCAGATATTTTTGCTTGGGTATATTCGGACATGCCTGACATTGATCCTAAGATTGTCACTCATATTTGTCCTTGCACCTAATGCTAAGCCTGTGAAACAAAAGATTCATAAAATGAATCCTAGCATAGCTCTTGTTGTCAAAGCTAAGATAGAGAAGCTCTTAGATGTTGGTTTCATACGTCCAATAGATTATTCCCCTTAGATTTCCAATATTGTAGTTGTTTCAAAGGGTGAGAATAAGATAAGGATGTGCACTAATTTTTCATGATTTAAACAAGGCTTCTTTGAAGAATGATTTTCCCCTTCCCAACATTGATATGATTGTAGATTCTACAATAGGCCACACATATCTTTTATGGATGGTTTTTCAGGATATAATCAAATATTTATTCCTCCTTTTGACCAATATAATACCTCCTTAATTACACCTTGGGGAACCTTTTGTTGGGTTGTCATGCCTTTTGGGTTAAGGAATGTGGACATTACATATCAATGTACTATAAAATTGATCTTCCATGATTACATTCACAAGATCCTTGAAGATTATGTGGATGATATTTTGAATAAATTTGTGTAGAGAAATGAGCATGTCCCCCCACTAAGGTTAATCTTTGAAAGGATACACAAATACAAAATGAGTTTAAATCCATGAAAGTGTGCCTTTGGGGTTGATAGTGGAAAGCTCCTTGGATTTATTATTTCTAATCAAGGCATCGAGGTTGATACTGAAAAGATTGACGCTATTGTTAACGTGCCACCTCCCTGAAATATCTCATATCTTCGTAGCTTACAAGGGAAGATACAAGCTATTCATAGATTTATCTCTTACTTAGCATATCATATTATCCCTTTTACCTCCTTACTTAATAAGGATACAAATTTCTCTTGGATTAAAGATTGTAAGTTGTCATTCAAACAATTCAAGGATTATCTTGCTAATCCTCTTGTTCTACAACCGACTCAACCTAATAAGTCATTCTTTCTTTACACTTTTGCTTCTTCAAAAGTGTTGAGTGTTGTTTTGGCTCAGCATGATAAAGATGGTAAAGAATGTCCGGTATATTATATAAGTCAAACCTTGATTGATTAGGAGACATGTTACACTACAATTGAAAAATAATTCCTTGCCTTAGTTTTTGCTTGTCAAAAACTCATACATTATCTCCTTAATGCATAAATTAATTTGTATGTGAAATTGATCCTTTGAAGAATCTCTTTTCAAAAACTGACTTATCAAGACATCTTCCTAAGTGGGTCATGCTCCTAATTGAATTTGATTTGAATTTCATCTCTCGTAAATCTATTAAAGGGAAAGCCTTAATTGATCATCTAGTTGAGGCTCCTTCATTTCAATCTATGTCACAACCCATAGAATTCCCTAATGAATTTATTTTACCTATTGAAATAGATGACACCTAGGAATTGTACTTTCATGGATCTAGATGTCATACTTGGTCTGGTGTTGGTGTTATATTAATACCCCCATCTAGAAAACCTATTTCATTATCTTATAAACTTAATTTCTCTTGTACCAATACCATAGCTAAGTATAAAGCCTTAATCGTTGGATTGAGAGAAGATTTATCTTTACAAATTAAACATGTTAAAATATTTGCGGGCTTGTAATTGATTGTGCAACAAATCAATGAAACTTATCAAATGAAGAATGAAAAATTGACTAAGTATCGTGATATTTCTATAAGCTTGCTTGAGAAGTTTTCTTCTTATTCCATTTAGACTTTACCTAGGAAAGATAATAGGCACGCATATGTTATTGCTAGTGCAACATATTTGATCACTTTAGATGAAAGAGTCATGGATTTTCAATTTACCATTCAAACCTTGACTAGTCCTGCTATCTATGAGGGTCCTTTGATAGACAAGCCTTGCTTAAATATGCATCTTGATGAATGGTATTTGCATGTATACCATTACTTAAAGAGATGGTTCCTTGCATGGATCGACAACTAGAAACTATAGAAATAGAATACACAAGCTGGCATCCTGTTATATAATTCTGGTGGATGTTCTCTATAAACAATCTTATAATGGTCTTTTGCTTAGATGTCTTGGTAAGAGTAAAATCCACGTGGCATTACAAGAGGGTCATGTTGGATCTTGTGGGGGAAATTTAGGTGGAAAATTATTAGTCAACAAACTCCTTCACGTGGGATATTATTGGAAAACTATGGAACAAGACTCCTTTGCCTTTGTTAAAAAGTGTCATCAGTGTTAGCATCATAAAATTTTGATCCATGCTCCTGCTTATGTGTTGTGCTCACAGGTGTCTCCTTGGCCCTTTAGTGTTTGGGGTTTAGATCTCATTGGAAAGATTCTCCCCCTCTTCTAAGGGACACACCTATATCCTTACAACCTCTGACTACTTTACTAAGTGGGTTGAAGTCGTTCCTCTTTGTTTGACTACAGTAGACATTATTTGTGATTTAATTCTTCAAAATATTATTACTCGATTTGGTATTCCCATGGTGATCATTTCTGATAATGGAACTCAATTTAAGAGCAAAGAAGTGAAATCTTTCTTAGAGAAATATTGTATACATCAACGATTCTCTATCCATTATTTTCCTCAATCTAATGGTCAGGTTGAAGCTTCTAATAAGGTTATTGAATAAATCCTTTAGAAGACTGTTAATAAACATGCTAAGGATTGGCATACACAATTGACCTATGCATTATGGGCTTATAGAACAAGCATTTGTATTGCAACTGGAACATCACCTTATAATTTGGTTTATGGAACTCACACAATCATGCCATTAGAGTTAGAGATTCATTCTTTAAGGGTTTCCTTCAAGGGAATAATCATAAGGAGATTTTCAGAGAGTAATGTTTACAAGAACATGAAATGTTAGACAAACAACGTATTAATGCTTTAGAACATATTATGGCCTATCACAAATCTGCTAACAAAAGATACAATGGTAAAGTGATTGAACATTCCCTTTCGATGGGTGACTTAGTTCTTTACAAAAATTAGAGAAATATGAATGATCCACCTAGTGAAAAAGAGAAGTTTATCCCTACTTGGCTAGGTCCTTACATTGTCACAAAAGTGTATGGGTTTGGAGCATATAAGTTTGATGATATGAATGGGGTGCCTCTCAAGGAATCTATTAATATTATGCATTTATGACATTATTATGTTTAATCTTTCATTATGTAAATGTGCTTACAATTTCTTTTTTGAGTATTTCTTTTAGTTTTCTCAAATGTGGTGTATAATGTTTTAAATGTTATACTTTAAAAGTGTGAGTGCATATTTTTGTCATCAATTCATGTTTCTTTCCTTTATTTTCTTATGTTATTAATCATAGATTAATCATGGAAATAATAAAAAGAGATAGCAAGACATGTATGTCCATAATATATATATATTGGTATACAAAGAAGGCACTAAGCAAAATGTGCATGGTATCAAAATAGTACATCAAGAATCCTCCATAGGACGATGAGAGCTAGATCTCTTAGATCTAGGGAGTGATGATGGTGTTGCTCTATGTACGGTCAAAGTATAGGAATGGCTCTGCGATGAGCTCCTCTCTGACTGACTATGAGGCATGCGCTACTACTCTTGTAGTCCACACTCTAGTCGCTCCACTCTCTCTACCTGCAACTGAAGCTCCACTACTATAGGGGTGAAGAAATCTTTGTGTCTCCCTGGATCTCGTGCTCCCTAGAAATGGATCTATGATGTGGAAGGAATCTAGGATGATACAACCATGTCCATTAGGACATCTCTCATGAAGGATCTCCACTCCTTCGTGCTAGTTGCATATTACATGTTTCATTTGTCATTTGTTTTTAAAATAAAAGTTTGCACTTAATTTAATTTTAATCATACCTGGATCTCCCTCGCGGAAGATAGGGTCATTATTTTGAAGGGTTGTTGTGGGAGGGGGCTAGCTGGATTCTCCTCTCTCTCTCTCTCTCTCTCTCTCTCTCTCTCTCTCTCTCTCTCTCTTTGCCTAGTCTAAGGTAGGGACATCTCCATTTTATCATGTGTTGATCGAGATCATAAAGGCCTCACTACTACAAGGGATGGTGGTACCTCGTCTGCTGGTGCATCATCTCTACCCTCTACCTCCATGGCCTCCACCTAGCGTTAGATTCCCCTCCTCCTCCTCATCCCCCTCTTTGTGCCAAGACTTGAAATAAGGGCTTGAATTTCCAGTCGAATAGTCATCTAGGAACATAGGTCTTGGGCCCTAAACACTGATGTATCATAAGTAGTCTTGTGATACCCCTGTGTCCCTGACTATAAGAGGGGCCTCGATATCATTTGGACCCTTAGTGTTTGTCATCTCTATGTCATCAATGATTGGTCAAGTTATAGCCCCTGACCTCTGCATGTGTCTTCTCCCATGAGTGTACATAGGCACCTGTGTTGGCAGGCCCCGTTGAAGACCAAACTATCTCATCACTCACTCATAATAGTAGGGCATCACTATATAATCATGCTTTCCCTCTAGAAGCCTCTATCTCTGCATCAATCTTAGTTGTACTATTGTATTTGGCCATGCTATCATGTGACAATAGGGTCTCCATACAATGTCTATACTTGCAAGTCAGTCTAGTTTGACCCTCCAATATTAAAGAGTGTCTCCAAACTGCCCAGAGAAACCCAGTGGATATGAAAACGCTCTCAATAAGTCAATCGCTATGTCTATGGGACATCCCATAGGATGTGTGCATGTCAGATGCTTAAAGGCCTATACATGTAGGAGTGTGCACATAGTCAAGTTATGTCTTAGGTATCTGAAAAACTTCATGAGCTCGTAATAGAGATGTGTAAGCATACTTCATCCCCATGCATACACCGTAGACTCTTTCTCCATGTGGTGAACTACATGTGTAAGAGGAGTGCAAAAAATCGTGCCCTTTGTATTGGGCATCACTACTATGGCCACGGTACAAAGTATGAGACGTCTAAGCAATGGAGTCCAGCCTAGTAAGATACCCTTCATGCTCACTTGATCGGGTCGCTCTCTACCTCTGTGTGGCAGACACATACAATACTTGAAGTCTATCTCAATCTCCTCTAGAGAACGGTTGACCTGAGGTCTAACCATTGATCCTCAAATTGGAAAGTGTAGGATATGGTACATGTCTTCTAGCATCACTGGCATCTCTCCAACTGGTAGATGGAATGAACATGTGTCCTCATCCCATCTATCCATCAATGCCAACATCATAGCTTGTGAAATTGGATGTGAGGAACTTGAGCTATCTAGTAGAGTCTGGTGTCTCTCATCACCTATGTACCTGCTGCATCTAGCTCTCCTATGTGTTCTCGAATGTATATCATAATGTTCGAAATATAATGCTCCCTCATCACCGACAACTCCTGCAATGGCAACATGGAAAGGTTCAAATCAGTACTCGACAATCATATAGAAAATTTTGACACAAAACTATGTAGTTTGACCTATCTAGGGAACATGTCAACTTCTCAAGAACAAGTCAACTTTCTAGGAATAGGTCGACTTTCTCTTTGAGGAACAAGTCAACTTCCTAGGAATAGGTCGACTTCTTGGCCTAGTAATAAAAAATAGCTTCCTACAACATGTAGAACAACTTCCTACATATACAAAAAGAAAAAAAATAGAAGGAAAAAGAATGGAAATAGGTAACAGGCATCGAGACATACCTCCTCTAGCTCTACGCCCTCCATCAGTACTAGTCAGAGCATCTCCATCCGCGTCGGCGATAATTCCTCTTTCCTTGATATCTTGATTTTTCTTCTTCTTCACCTTCAAGCAATTGTTCCTAATGAACTCTTACAAAGGTAACTTTTCTTTATATGTGCTATTAATTAGGTTACTTTCTAATTTTGATTTAGGATGTTATCTTATTCTATCACTCTTTTGATCATATCTTGAGCTTGATAGCTTCGATTCATACACCGTTACAGGCGTCAAAATCATGATTCAGTTACCTTGTTGTCCAAGTGCCTTTGAAAATATTTAGGAGTCATCTTAAATGGATTTGAAGGTTATTTGTCTTCACCTCTCTTATTTAGTTCGTCATGGTAAACATGATACCCTATTTCACCCTTTTCCAAATAAGCAAGCTGAAATAAGGGGGCATACAGCTACTTGTGAACTTCATCATCTTTCTCTAGTAAGACCTAGGTGTTTTTTATTATCACTAATATGTGGTTTTGTAGGATATGGTTACTAATGTTTTCTTGCAGGAATTACACATGAGGACTTAGCCATATCCTTTTTTAGTTTATATGTTTTTCTTACTTTAGCTTGCATATGCATGTAGTGTCATATACCGCTAAAGTGGGGGCTAAATATACCATCTTAAATTGGACGCACTTCAATTTATGACTTTTTAGCTCATCTTTAGTCTGTTTTGCATTACACAATTACATTTTGAGCTCTCTCTCTCTCTCTCTCTCAGGTGAAATTGAGGTAGGACCTAGCACTTCCTCTGAGATTTTCCTATTTTTCACTCATAGACTAAGGTAGGATCTAATTTTTAGGCATCCTCCTCTATCTAGGCCCCATTTTCCCGAATCTAGCTTTAGATTATCAATCCCTGATACACATTACACCCAAAATCCCTATAGATCTAGAAGATGGGTTATGAGCCCGAGATCCTGACATCTCAGGGAATAGGTCAACCAAGTCGACCTAGTCCAAGGTGGTTGGGGTTTGTTGGGCCTAGACCTATTTACAAAGTTCTGGTAATTCTCCTCATTGCAGTTGACTCCCACAAGGATAATTTCAAAAATTCACTATAAAATGACATCCAAAGCCTCATTTTTACTCATGATGGATGATGGGAGAAAGGTCCAAGCATGTGTGGACACCCCAATCTGACATAGAGCAATTGCAAGGTGGAAACTAAGGGCTAGATCTTATTCTTTCATTGCAAAGTGAGGACTTCATCAACAATTCAAGCATTCACGCATTTTCAAGCAATTACATGACATTATGGAGACGTAAGGGGATCATGAAAATGGTTAAAGTACTTTAGCCTTGGGGGCTTGGTATGATTTCTATGCTATGTTTAGATATGATCTTTGACTTTCCATATCTTGCACATTTACACTTACACATTTACATACATGTTAGGGTTTCACTTATAGAGTAGATTCTTAGCATTTCTAGCTCTTTTACATTCTAGATCTACAATCTAGGATTCACGAGCAGTACATACACACACACACCATCTTTCTAATGACTATTCGTAGAGGTGGAAACCACCAAAACGAGGGGTTGACTAAGGCAAACCCCTTTATAGCCACCCACACACACACATTTCGTCACAGATTTGTAGGTTATCAGCTGGACAATTACAGATCTAGAAGTTATAGAGTAAGAGCTACTAGAATAACTCATGCCGACTTCAGTAAAGTGCCCTGGGAACACAGTGGCTTGGTCGACTTGTTCTAGAACACAGTGACATGGTCGACCTGTTCCCGACAGCCTGAGATATTCAGTATTTTCTGGGTTTTCAGCCGTGATCCATAAATCCGTAGTCATAAATTTAGCTACAGGTCTAGAACAACAGTTTTTTAGAGTAGAAAAATACATTCCATCACACATTTTGAGGTAAGTATCGTATCCCTTGTTTCATTTGTTAATATAGATCTATTTCTATATCTGAATTGGGCTGATTACATTCACTTGGTTCCTAGATTCATCTTACCCTTCTTGCTCATTCAATTGTTTCAATTTTTGTAATCTTCATAGCATATCTATAACTGAATTACATTGCATGAAAGAGGCCTTGCTAGTGTACTTCCTTAATATAACTTGGGTTTAGCATTTGCATCCCCTATCCCCTTTGGGTTTTGCTAATCTAACCTAGGTCATATTGAGAGTTATGCTCGAAAGCCCCTCTTTCTCTTGTATTGAATGGCTTAGGGAGAAAGTGTTAAACTTGATATACCTAGTTTGCATTGTTAGACTCATTGATGCCATTTCCCCCGTGAATAATAGGTTAAAGATGGTGAAAGGCTCTCGAAGTTCACTTTGTAAATGAAGAGTCAACCGAGAAGACTATAACAAAATTGCAAATAAAAACTACTTAGTTTGCATAGTGTTGTGTTGTATTGAGTTTCAAATGTTTGTTTTAAATGTAGGTTGAATCAGGGAGTTAAGGATCAATTTTTAATTGGTTCTCCATGTGGAGATGTCGGCCAAAACTCTCCAAGAAGCATTAATGTAATCTTGTTGTCATATGATTAATGAAAAATAATTTCCCTATACATTGATGCATCTAATTTATTTTCAGGTTCACTCATTTTGAAAATAATTGATTATCTTTTCTTTGTTGTTAAAAATATGTCACATTATAGACATAGAATGTGTTCAAATAAACCAACTAAAATAAAAAAAAATAAGATTTAAAATAATATAATTTAATTTCGCTTTTAAAATAACTTAATTTGAAGACTAAGCTTAACATTTTATTTTTCTAAATTTGATTTATGTATTGAGATCACCTATTTTGAATTTGGCTATCAATAACATGTTATAATAGAAAAGTTCGACTCCCTATCTTTAATTGCATCGTAATACACTTTCATCTTAGCACGTTACTTGAATCGTTACATTAAAATAATCCTACTAAAATAAACCTAAAAATACAAAATAAAATTTTACAATTATTGAAATAAATAAATATTTTTTAAAATTAAAACAAAAGCAAGAACTCCAACCCTTTCCCTGGGACTGCATCTCTATAATTTCTACCCAAAGCTCGGAGAATCGGAAGTTGAACCTCGGACTGTGACTTTGAGCGGTTCATTACGCACCCGTTCAATCGAGGTTTTGGGACGATTGATCTACTGTAGTTCTGTTGGTGAGGAAATAAATAATGATATTGTTAAGACTCTTGTGAAGAATCAAGGAGAAAGTTGTGTTTTTTGAAAACCATGACGATGTAGAGGAGAGCTAAGATATAAGTTTTTATTGTAACTGAATTGGCGAGGCCAGGGCAGGCATATAGAAGATGGAGATACAGCTGCAAGGAGTTCAGAAAGCCATTGAGCAAGCCTGTGGTGCAATACAGGTGCGCCAACACTACCTCATTCTTGTATTTTGTAGCCTCTAAATATATCGCTCACTTCTCAGCTTTTTGTTGTTAGCTCCCAAACACATTATTTGATTAAATGAAATCCTCAATGTTGGATTCTCAAAATCGAATGGCATACTTAATAACTGCAAATGATACTAAATAGATATAATGCTATTGAATATACAATAGAGGGCAGGGCAATATGAGATACATATACTCTATTGCCATCCTCTCCTTTAATCATTTACACTGTACCTGGTATATTTAAAACATTCACATAAGTGATACAGCAACATTATCAGCTTTATAATTCAAATCCTTCAATTCCTTAAAGCTTACTCTTTCTGCCGGTTTCGTTGTTTCTTCTATTGAGTTTGCTCAGATGCGATGTCTGTCTCTCGAAATATATTTATGTAATCTGAAGACGGGTTAGTTAGTTGCTTAATATGTTATGGGGCATTTCTTAGGTTTTTACCACAGCCTCAAAACTTATACCTTGCTCCAAAGCAAAATTTAGAAGTATTTTGATCAGCTCACTCTGTATGGCATTTGCACAAACTTCTTTTGTTCTTTGCTCATTTGGAACTAAAAAGTTCAAAGAAATAATGAAGTAGAGAAACATTACAAATAGCCATGATAGCATGGTTCATGGTTATCACTATAGTTTAGTTCTATGCAGTACATGTAGTTGAAGAAGTGGCCACCATTGAATTAATCAGGGGTTGGAGACAGATTTGATTTTTAACATACATGTTAGGAGTATCACCACCTTCTACCTTATAACACTAGTTGTGCTGAGCATTAGTTGTAAATGTGAGGGATTTTATTCCAACCAAGAGTAGGATAGAACATCACTGCCTTCTACCTTGTGGCACTATTTGTGTTGAACATCGGTTTGGAGATGTCAGATTGTTTTGTTCTGGTCAAATATAAGAGGATTGGATACACATAAGAGCATAGTGACAAAATCTGGAAAAAATGCCATAAATTGCGACTTACCTTGAAAGCTTAGTTATCGGGTTTGTACCCACACGCCTCGAACTAGGTTCGGGTACACACCCGGTACTGGTACGTCTGTGGGTACTTGATGTGGCTTATTCAAATATTTTCAACTATCAATTTAATATTTATCTTTGGCATTTGGCATTGCTCAATGATCAAGTATCACACTATGAAATGATTTAGTTTTACAATTTTGTATATTTCTCTTATTTTTTTGTATCTATGATGTAGATACTCACCCCCCCTCCTCACACACACACATGTACCCATACGTACCCAAACCCCTTAAAGAAATTTCACGTACCCACGTACCAGGTTCTTGTACCCGCACCTGTCCCCGAACTTGAACCGGTAACTTAGCTTGAATGTGATTTTTTGAAGTGATAAATTGTGGTCAAGATTTTGGCTAGAGAAAGGATGAGTTTGACCAACAAATTCTTGATTTTATCTCTATACATTTGCTACTCATGGTTTAAACTTTAATCATAGTTATTTGAGAATTTTCCCAAATTTTTGTGGGTTTTTTGATTCCTTAGAGTTTTTTTTCTAAGTTACCTCGACTTTTTGGGATGGGGGAATAGGGGGACAAGGGGATGGGGAAATGGGTTTTTGAGATGGATTTTCTCCCAGAATAGGGGACGGCGAGGACGACAATGGGGATGGCTATATAAAAAATAGGAAAAATTTAAAATATATAGGGAAATTTTAAAGATTCATATGGAAACATGGATAAGACATGCTTATATGTATTATTGAACCTTAACATATAATGTTTGTTCTAAATAATTTAAATTGAGAGTTCACATGAGATTCAAAGTCAAACAAATTATGAAAACTCAAACATTAATACCATGTGACAACCATGGGAAGTGTTTTCAAGTTTTCTAGTTTCTAAGATGGGTCAAATTATGCTGGGGACACGTCCCTGAGTGACATTGGTTTTTTTCTCTCTATTTTTTTGAAATGTCCCTTTCTTGGATTGCCTTGCAATCTGCCCTAAATTCACAAAATGCAAATGAAACAAGGAACACAATATAGTTATTGATATAACCCTAACTTAGGAATAAGATGAGATAAACCTGTCTTGGAACTTGCAACCAAATTAGATAATAATATAATCATAATACATGCAATACATCCATTTTTAGGGTTAAGAGAGAAATACATTTATAGCACATAATTCTCATGGGTTCAACCATAACAAGGTTGAAATAGGAAGGACACAATGAGGTGCCCTAATAATCCCCGACCCTAGGCCCAAGAGCAGAAACTTTGTCCCCAATGGCCTCTTGTGGTCTTAACCATGCTCATGAGGTGGCGTATCTAGTGGGGCATGTACACCATTCCCCTTCATCATGCTATCCTTCTCTCCTCTTATGATCGAGGATCCCTTTCTTAGTTGCCTCAATAACTAACCCATATAGGCTTGGAGGGAAGATTGCAACAAGGTGCCCATAACTCGACCCTAGGCCCAAGAGGGGGAATCTCTGCCCCCCTTGGTTTCATGCAGTCCTCAACCAATCTCATGAGGTGGTGTACCTAGTGAGGCCTCACCGGTCCCCCTCCCTACACTTCCTTGATTATTTTAGGTGTATGATATTGTCAATTGTATAGATATAAATATACATTTACTTGCATATTTATTATAAGCATATAGATATGTTTAGAGATAAAGTCTGCAAAATATATTGACATTCACATCCATTTAAATACGCACAAGGATTACAATTATTCCTTCATACCACAATGACTGAAGGTGTTATTACAACTTGATTTGCTGTAGATGATACTGCTGTTTGATGATTATCTTCTTCTTGTTCGATTATCTTTGCTGTACATGTGTTTGTTTCACCTGCTGATTGATTGCTGTTACTTCCTTGAATGCTGGGTAATGTTTTCTTATGTCCCTTTATTGGACTTGGAAGGTTATTTCTTTCTTTTGAGGTTGTGACCCTTGGAGTGGGGCATGTCCATTCACGATTTATGGATGCAGTGTCAACAGCTATATAAATATCTGAAGTCTGATTTCTTATATCAGATTGGTTCCTTAGATCGATTTCTTGATGTGTCTGATTTGATATCCTAATTGCTGTTTCTGCTGCTGTTTACCTATTTTATCTCTGCAGTTTGGAATCACATATTCGCTGCTATTAATATACTCATTGTTTGCTGTTGCTGTTGTCTATTAACTCGCTGCCCTTAGGATCTATCTCTGCTTATGTCCGCTACAAATATTCCTACTTTTAATCTGCTCTGCTTTCACTTATTTCCCTCCTTCCTTTTTGCAAACTCTCAATCCATTCTCCTTATATATCTTATCTCATGCCCTTTCACCCAAAGAGGGTGACTTATCACAAAAGGTCGGCTCTTTAATTAACACATGTTGAGTAGTTGCCCTAGATTCATAAATTGGCCAGAATATATATAATCGCCGCCCATATGAATATCTGCCTTGGGGGATCTAAAACTCTTATTTAAACGTTTTTTTATTGAGCCCCAAGAAAGGAGGTCGGCCAAGGGACTGATATTAGGTTAATGGTAAGTTGCAAAGGAAGTCGGCTTTCATAGAGACATGATTCAGGTTGGTATTTCCATTAATTGTATTGCCTAGGGTTAGGGTCAGCCTCCTTTGAATTTCCTTAGTGTCATCTATGTAAGCTGTGATCTGCCCTACATGGGATGGGCGTGTGATTTGCCCTGAATCCTTATTGTTAACCCAATTTTTTCCCTAACCCTTACCTGAACTTTGCTGATTTGTTCTTGAGAATGATTTTCGCTACCATGCATAAGAGTACAACTACTACCTACCTCATTGCTCTTGAGTGCTAAGCATCACTTGGTTTTTGCTAGTGTGTGAGGGAGTTTGGTTTGAATCAGTTTTTGGATACAAAGGTTCCAAAGATGGAGGGATAAATTCTTTTAATTTTGTAAGCATTGTGAGAACAAAAGCTCTTTAAGAAGGGAGATGTGATTTGTTTTGGAATTAGAAAAAAATCTCATTCTCAAAGGAAGACACTTTGACAAAAACAAGGTGAAGAAACCACCCAAAAATATTCGTTTTATGAAACTGACAATTCCCCACAAGAGATGGATTTGAAATTCCACCTAATGAAAAGGGGTGGATTTGTTTAGATGAAAAGAAAAAGAAGAATCTGAAATGAAAAGGCATTTTTGTCTCTTTGAGTTATATATATAAGTCTTTGTACACACATGAGGAGTCTTCCAACACTCTATTAAAATTAGCTGATAACCCATAATAGAGGAGGAGAAGAATTAAAGGATTGTATCTTGTAGTAGTAATAGGCTTGTAATACACTTCTGTACTTAACTATTTGAGTATTATACTCTAGTATAGAGCAATTACCTATACCAGTTGGGTGTTTCATCCATAAAGGGATTTTCCCTAGGATAAATCATTTTGTTTATGTTGCTATAGTTTAAAAAATTGCAACTTGTGAAAACTTTTGGCTCGTCAAAACTTGGCAGACCTAAATTTGACTTAGACTCATCGACTTGGCAAAAACTTTGCAACTTTAAAAAATACTTAAATTCCTAAAAGAGCACAAATTTTATGCAAACTATAGTTGTACAACATATCAAATGAGTTTGTAAATCTAAATTAGCAAAAAATATTCTTGAGAATACTGAGATAGCAGAGGATTGGAGACACTTGATCATCACAGAGTATGCCTGAGATCAGTGGGCAGTTGACATTGTTGATGGTAGCATATAGGACAATAGTTATACCCTTGCAAATGAGTTGATCATTTACAAGGGAAGGATCTATCTAGTCCCAGGATCAGGTGTCAGACAGATTATCCTTCGGCCCTTTCATGATTCGCCATTGGCTAGACATCCCGGGTTCTTTAAGACCTATAGACAGATTCGAGAGGGATTCACTTGGAACGACCAGAAATTAGATGTGCAATAGTATGTTCGAGAGTGCTCTGTTTGTCAGTAGAACAAACAAGAGCATACCTATCCCGTAGGGTTGCTGTAGCCACTTCCCATTCCTGAGCGGAAGTGGGAATGTCTGTCTATGGATTTCATTGTGGGATTGCCGAAAGCCCAAGGTAGAGATTGCATTTTTGTGGTGGTGGATCGACTCACCAAATATGCTCACGTCTTTCCGATCACCACCACTTATTCAGCTGTTCAGATAGCAGAGCTGTTCTTCCGGGAGGTGTTTAGATTGCAAGGTTTACCCAGACTATTGTGAGTGATCATGATAGCCGTTTCATGAGTCATTTCTGGTAGGAGCTTTTCAGGTTATGTTGGATAGAGTTGACTCCGAGTACCAATTACCACCCTCAGACTGATGGTTAGATTGAGATTGTGAATAAGTGGGTGGAAGGCTATTTGCGGAATTATATTTCATTTCAGTAGTGGGCTTGGGTGAAGTGGATACATTTATGTGAGTATTGCTATAATTCCACTCATCACATGACTATTCAGATGTCTCCATTCCGAGCTTTGTATGGGTATGATCCCCCTAGTTTCATGGACTTGTTGTGCAGCGACAGTAAGGTACCTAGTGCAGGTGATTTGTTACAGGATAGTTAGGACATTATGAGGACACTGAGGGATAATATTCAGAGAGCACAAAATCAACATAAGCAGTATGCTGATCAGAGGAGGACTGCTTGTTCCTTTCAAGTGGGCAATATGGTTTATTTGATGCTACAACCTTGTCAGCAGTCTTCCATTTGGAAGAGTGGAGCTGAGAAGCTCAAGCCCCATTACTATGGTCCCTTCCGAGTAGTGAGATGTGTGTGTGAGGTTGCTTATGAGTTGGATTTGCCAACGGACATCAGAGTTCATAATGTGTTCCATGTATCGCGCCTCAAGAAGGCGTTGGGCCATCATATTGTCCCATCTTCCACCTTACCCCCATTGGAGTTGTTCTTTCAAGAGGTATTCAAGTGTAATGAGCCCTGCTGGCTCTTGCTAAGAATTTATATTTTTTTTGTTTTTTGGAAGTTTTTGCAAATTTTGAAGATTCTGACACATATAGATATGCAATTGAATTCTAATTTTAAAAACGCAATTCCAGTTTCATAATCCAAATTGCAACAATTCAAATCTGCGAACATACAAATATATTGTTGTTTAATTATTAAAATTTCCAAGTCAAAGTGCACCTTTGCAATTATGCTAATGGTGGCCAGTAAGTGATTAAAAATCGCAGCCCTCCTGGAATTGAAACGTAGCCTCCTTGGGGTTGATGTTGCCACTTATAATGTTGATGTAGCCTCCTTGGATGATAACGCAGCCTATATGATTATTATCGCAGCTTCCTTGAATGATGACGCAGCCACTAAATAGTATTTCGCAGCCTTATAACTCCCCCACGTGTATCATAACAAGATACAATAGCACTAGGGGCCACAAAATGTACTGAAAACACACAATAATGATCAATTTCGGTTTACAACAACACTGAAATTGCAATCAGTGTGATCAGAATTACTTCCCAGATACTCATAACACAATTCACCACTTATTTCAGTAATTCAAAGTGCAAAAGGGGAGGAATCAGTCCTTACAAACCCTAGTTGAAAGAACTCTTCAGCAATTTCTCCAAACAATTAAAAAACAAAGCCAAGAATGAAGTTCGATTTCTCCATAGAGTCTCTTTTAAATAATAAAAGAAGTGTGGCTTCTCCAATACACTTTTGACTAAAGAGGCTTCTCGCACACACTTCAAATTATAACACATGATAAAGTCATTTATTAAGATAAACTTAATAAACAACTTATAATAAGGAGCTCCATCAAATATACTCTATTATTTGCTCATGACGCCCAACACCCTGTGCCTCCACTGCACTGCTAAAAATAGCAACCGCCCAAAATTGACTTACTATAAATAGCAAGTCTAACATAGAGACCCTCAAATCCAACTGTCAGCTCACGAGGGTCGCAATGATGAATTGACCATGCCCAGCTACAAGAATCTGCTAAAATGGGGCCATCATGTTGTCCCATCTTCCACCTTACCCCCACTGGAAGAGTGGAGTCTTCCATCAGGAAGAATGGAGCTGAGAAGCTCAAGCCCCATTACTATGGTCCCTTCTGAGTAGTGAGATGTGTGGGTGAGGTTGCTTATGAGTTGGATTTGCTAGTGGACAATAGAGTTCATAATGTGTTCCATGTATCACTCTTCAAGAAGGCGTTGGGCCATCATGTTGTCCCATCTTCCACCTTACCCCCATTGGATTATTGGAGACTGGAGTTGATCCCCGAGGCTATTCTGGATACCAGGGAGAGGTATTTGCGCCGATGGATCATCAAAGAGTTTCTAGTGAAGTGGCAGAGACTTCCAAATGAGGACGCCTCTTGGGAGCCCGAGGATATACTTCAGCACCCCAGACTGCGATTGCATGAGGACAAGCAATCTTGGGGAGGGAGGACTGTAATGTCCCCATTTTAGAAGGTTCTTGTAGCTGGGCACGGTTAGTTCATCATTGCGACCCTCGTGAGCTGATAGTTGGATTTGAGGGTCTCTGTGTTAGACTTGCTATTTATAGTAAGTCAATTTTGGGCGGTTGCTATTTGTAGCAGTGCAGTGGAGGCATAGGGTGTTGGGCGTCATGAGCATATAATAGAGTCTATTTGATGAAGCTTCATATTATAAGTTGTTTATTAAGTTTATCTTAGTAAATGACTTTATCATGTGTTATAATTTGAAAGTGTGTGCGAGAAGCCTCTTTAGTAAAAGTGTATTGGAGAAGCCACGCTTCTTTTATTATTTAAAAGAGACTCTATGGAGAAATCGAACTTCATTCTTGGCTTTGTTTTTTAATTGTTTGGAGAAATTGCTGAAGAGTTCTTTCAACTAGGGTTTGTGAGGACTGATTCCTCCCCTTTTGCATTTTGAATCATTGAAATAAGTGGTGAATTGTGTTTTGAGTATCTGGGAAGTAATTCTGATCACACTGATTGCAATTTCGGTGCTGTTGTAAACCGAAATTGATCATTATTGTGCGTTTTCAGTACATTTCGTGGCCCCTAGTGCTGGTGCGATTCCCTTTGTGTCTCACGTGGGAGATATTTATGTTGGTGTGTCTTGTTGTGACTCACGTGGGGGAGTTTTAAGTCTGTGAAATACTATTTAGTGGCTGCGTCATCATTCAAGGAAGTTGCGATAACAATCATATAGGCTGCGTTATCATCCAAGGAGGCTGCGTCAACGTTATAAGTGGCAACGCCAACCCCAAGGAGGCTACGTTTCACTTCGAGGAGGGTTGCGATTTTTAATCACTTGCTGGCCACCATTAGCATATTTGCAAAGGTGCACTTTGACTTGGAAATTTTAATAATCAAACAACAATATATTTGTATGTTCGCAGATTTGAATTGTTGCAATTTGGATTATGAAACTGGAATTGTGTTTTTAAAATTAGAATTCAATTGCATATCTATATGTGTTGGAAACTTCAAAATTTGCAAAAACTTCCAAAAAACAAAAAAATATAAATTCTTAGCAAGAGCTAGTAGGGCTCATTACACTTGAATACCTCTCGAAAGAACAACTCTGCTACCTGTGTATGTAGTGGTAATCGAGAAAAAGTGGGCATATTTTGTCAACCGATCAACAACATATGTACAATACCTCCCTTGGGCTTTCGACAAGCCTGTGATAAAATCCATAGACACGCATTCCCACTTCTTGTTAGGAATTGGAAGTGGCTGAAGTAGCCTTGCAGGGTATGTATGCTCCTGTTTATTCTGTTGGCAAATAGGGTGCTCTTTGACATATATGAGAACATCCACCTTGAGCCCTTTCCAAGTAGAGCACTCATGTACCTGCCTATATGTTTTAAAATACCCTGGATGTCCTGACATCGACTCATCATGAAAGAACCTCATTAACCTGCTCTTCATCTCAGATCTTGGGGTCAAATAAACTCTGCCTTTGTAAATGATCAACTCATTTACAACTATATATGTGCTGTCCTGTATCGATCCCTCAACAATACCTGTAGCTCAAGTGTCTTTGGCATACTTTGTCACAATCATATGTTGCCAATCCTCTGTAATCTTGACCATAGAGCTCAAATGTGGACAGTGAGATAATGCATCTGCAACTACATTCTGTGTCCCTTTGACATAAGAGATGTCAAAGTCATATGCGTGCTGTTTACTAACCCACTTCTGTTGGCGATCATTCAAGTTTTGCTGTCCTAGGAAATGCCTCAAATTCTTGTGATTAGTTTTAATACAAAATTTGCTGCCCACAAGATACTGTCTGACCTTGGCCAATGCATGCATAATTGCCAACATTTCCTTATCATATATACTGTAACTCTTCTCTGGTCCTCTGAGTTTCCTGCTCTCACAGGCAATTGAGTGCTTGTCCTGCATCAACATAACACCAACACCCTCACCAGAAGCATCACATTGAAGCTCAAATGGCTTCGTGAAATCAGGAATAGCAAGAATGGGGCATGTAGTCATCAACTCCTTGAACCTCATAAAATACTCCAGTGCTTTCGAAGTTCACAAGAACGCACCTTTCTTCATGAAGTCCGTCAAAGGTGCAACATGATGTGAATAACCATTAACAAACCGGCGACAAAAGCCGCATAGACCCAGGAGTCCATGTAGCTGAGTGAGGTTCGTAGGAGCAGGCCAATCAATAATATTGCAGATCTTTTCAGGATCCATCCGCACTCCCTCGACACTGATAATGTGGCCTAAGTACAATAACTCTGTCATCCCCAAGTCACACTTGGACTCCTTGGCATACAAGGACTCCCTGTCTAAAATCCCCAAAACTGTATCCAAACGTACAAGATGCTCCTCCCATGTCTTGCTGTAAACCAAGATATCATCAAAGAAGACAAGCACAAATTTCCTCAACTGAGGCTGGAAGACCCTGTTCATAGTGAATTGGAAAGTAGCTGGTGCATTAGTTAGCCCAAATGGCATAACCACAAACTCATAATGCCCACAATGACACCTAAATGTCGTCTTCTCTACATCCTGCTCCCTAACACGGATCTAGTGATAGCCTGATCTCAAATCTATCTTTGAGAAATAATAGGTGCCATGTAACTCATTAATCAACTCATCTATCCGTGGAATGGGGTACTTGTTTTTGATTGTCCTCTTATTCAGGACCTTGTAATCAATGCACATCCACAAGTTGCCGTCTTTTTTCTTCACTAACACAACTGAGGAAGCAAATGCTGACTTACTCGGCCTGATGTGTCCTATAGCAACTCATGAATAGTTTTCTCTATCTCGTCCTTCAATCGCTTTGGGTGCCGGTAAGGTGTAATCATCACGGGTTTTGCACCCTCCTCCAACTCTATAATGTGCTCAATGCCCTTGTTTGAAGGTCTACTAGGTGGAATGTCACTGAAAACCTTCCCATGGTTAATTCTCAACTCCTGAATGTTTGGGTGGTACTCTGTTTTTTGTTGCCCTTCCTGTGTAGGCATCAACATACACTCAGCTGCCCACTCAACCATGTCATGCCGCAGGAGTCTCTCCATTATCCTAAGCGCAATCATCTTGAAACTAGTGTCACGAATGGCTTTCAACACGTGTTTTTCCATCCCTCTTAAATGTCATCTCCATATCATGAAGGTCAAGAATGAACCTTCCAATATCATGCAACCATTGCATACCTAAAACTAGATCAGTGTCCTATAGTCATCACATAAAAATCAGTTTTGAACTCATAATTGTTCAAGCGTAAAGGAAGTCCTGTAATCATTTTGTCACACTTAAGAGTGTAACCATTAGCCACTCGTACTCTTATGCCTTTAAATTCTTCAGTACGAATCCCACGCCTCTCTACCAATTTGGCATCAATGAAGTTATGTGTGACACCTGTATCCAATAAAGCGATAACCCACAGATCCTGAACGAGCCCTCTTGCTTAATGCTCGTAAGACGTGCCTCGTTAAGCTTCACTTCTTAATGTGCATCCATTTTCTCTAACCTTTCTGGCTCATTTTCAATTTTTTTCTGCATCGGATTCCTCAGGATCAGTTTGTTGGTCTGAATTTTCAGATTCGGAATCCTCATAGAATGCCCACATCACACGGTTAGCTTTTCCCTTAGGCCTTAGAGGACAGTCATGGTTTGCATCATAAGGGCCCTTGTAGTAGAAACACAACTTTTTCTGACGTAGGTCATTAAGTGTTTCCTTGTCAAATGGAGCTACTGATTTCCCTTTTTTCTCCCCTTTGAAATCTGATTTTTCTTTGTTCTTGGGAAAAAACTTATTGTCTCTATGTGAAGATGATCCCTTAGATGGGAACTCGCTTTGAGGAGCTGTAGGTTCCATACTTCTAGCCACTGGGTCAAATCCCTATACCCACCCTTTCAAGGGTTCCATTAGGCCCTCCGCAAATAGTACGACCAACCTCCGCTTTGAAATATCAATAACCATAACAAATAGCCTCTGGAAATCACTGATATAACTCTCTAAACTCCCAACCCGTTTCAACTGGGCAAGATCTCTAAAATATGTCTCCGGATCCTTCTTATCAAAGCAGTCAACCAATCTATCCACAAACTCCTGATAAGTGGTGATGTGATCATGCTGCAGTGTCACCATCCCATGGTACCACCGATCGTGGGCTGCTCCCTCTAGATGCAATGTGGTATATTTAATGACTTCTTTTGACATGGGCCGAAGTGACAGGAAAGTATCCAACTTGTGGATCCAAGACAGAGTTGTTACCTTGCCATTGCCATCAAAATAAGGTAATGTGATTTTACTAGTGGCGTGTTTCAAGTCTTTGTTTTGATTTCACGGTCTATGCCCTTATCGAGACCTGTGGTACTCAATCCTTGAATTCACAAATCTGTCTAAATGCATCAGTTCACGGACCTGTGGAGTCAATAATTCTCAATCATCATTGGCTGCCATGATTGCATAAACATATGCTAGATCTTTAGCCTCTTCAACATTCTCATCAACCTGTCGTTCCGTCAAGAAGGTGGGTCGAGTAGGCCTATCTGCTGTCTGTGAAGGGGCTCTCTGCACTTTCTGACCCAGCTACACTCCGATCATCATCTTGATCCTGGGGGTGTCTCCTAGGTGCATTCAATTGCTGTAGAGCTGTTGTAATACCCCAACTACTTGTTGCTGGCCAACCTATAAATCTCTCAAAGTCTCTCTCACTTCCCTGTCAGGATCCATATCCTCATTTCTTCTATCATTTCTCTTTGGAATCTCTTCTGCCTTGTCACACATCTCTCCTAATGGTACCTCTGCAAATTGATTGTCTTCTCGAAAATTCTCTTTTGGCTCTGTTTTTCTGCATATATAATATCTATGATGACTTTTCATGTGAACCCTTGACCCTTGAGGATGGTAGGACTAAGGCTCTGATACCAATGTAAGAACCCATCAGGGTCTATCTTCCGAAACTAGCAATGCTTGTTTTTGTGTTTTGTTGTTTTGTGATTTTCTTGGTTTTTTGAGAGGGTTTTACATAAAAAGCAAATGCATTTGAAATACATAAATTTCTAGAATAGGAAAAGAATTCAACTTATGAAAATTAAGCAGCTGGTATTATTTATTCATGTAAGAATCTCATTACATAAAAAGCATACCATTTATTGAAGAAAGAAATCTTATTCTCATGGGCTGGTTGAAAAAGCTAGGGCAAATAATGATGGACTTCACCACCAAACAACAATTATGATCCCTTCTAAAGTCGCCAAATCCCTCTCTAACACAAGGCGTCACCTCTTGTAATTTTTATTGAATTTATTCTGCCCTTCTTAACCAAAATCGTACCACCCTTCAGGAACATGGTACGACTGCTGCTGGGGTCACAAAAACACAGGCCGTACAACCTAGAAAATGATGCCAATCACTCCCAATCACTGCACAAATGATCTCCAGCAATCTGAACCAAATCTGAAAGAAAAAGACTGCAATATTATCCTCAAATGAGTCCACTATTGACCTTTGCGTGAAGCCAATCTGTCAAGCAATATCAGATGAATATTTCACACCCTCTAATTGCTTGTACAAAGAAGAAGCAACACATCTCTAATGCCGATAAGCTTAGAACCCTGCAGAAACCCTTGGTTTGCATGAACTCCAATGCTCCAGAGAAAAGACAAGTAAAATCATCAATCATAATAATCCTTCTTGTTCGAATTCCATGTAATAAATAGGCCGCTCACATTAGGGTTCAAAAATCCTTTAAAAAATTGCCTTCTTCGATTTGACACGAGTAATAAATATAACTTTTAATTGTTTAAATTCAAACTCCATAGTTGGTGCACAAATAATTCTTTTAAAATTAATTCTCGAAATGGCCCCAACTAATGATGACTTGACCCTTCACTTAAGTCACTTCAGTTATAAGATAAAAATACATTATAACTTAATAATATAAGCTCAACACTATTAATATTGTAGTCAAATAAATAATAATATCTCCATTATTACTCATCATCTCTACACGCTGTTTGAACTAGGAGCTGACATGATCAAGCCACATACGACCATACCCCATTTCTAAAAATAGCAGGGGTCCCTCTCTGAGCATCTCAAACTTCCTATAAATAGCAATTACTGCATATGGAGTCTTGGAGGCCTCAAACAAACACCAATCTTGCAAGATTCTGACCACTGAAGAAGCTGCATCCCTCAAGGGGCTCTCTATCCAACCTCATTGGCCTACGAGGGTCAGTGATAGGCCAATCTACATTGTCGATTGATATCAACTAGAAGGGGACATCACATTACAGGAGGTGGGGCATATATTTGGAAGTGTAATTATTGTGATACTAAACCAAAAAATAGCTTATATTCTCGAGTTAAACTTCACTTTATGGGCCCTGCTGGTAAAGGGATAAGAATGTGCAAAGGCCCACATAAGAAGGGGTTGTCTCTTGCACAAATAACAGGATATGTAAACGAAGAAGAAGAGGCTGATAGAATGGCTCAAAGATCAAAACAAACTTCTTATGTTGGTGGATTTGGAAAAAAATGCATTTACCCACTGAATTTGTTGCAACCTCCAAACATCCATTCTTGCCTATACTGGAAGTGGAAGATGAAGAAGTACAAATTACAACCCGCAAAAGAGGTCCATTGGATAAGGCATTTAAAATGGAGGCAACAAACATTGCTGAACAAAAAATTGGACATTGCTTCTATTCCAATGGTCTTCCTGTCAACTTGGTAAGATCACTATATTGGAAGGAAATGGTGTTAGCAATCAATAGTGCACCCGACCGGTTTCACAAGTCCTGGGTATGAGAAGGTGCGTGCCACTTTGTTGCAAAGAGAGAGGAATGTTGTAGGAACTTCCCTTCAACCAATTAGAGATTCTTGGATTGACTCGGGTGTTTCTATTGTTTCCGATGGATGGAAAGATACTAGAAACCGTGCATTGATTAATGTTATTGCAGTGTCCCGCAAAGGGGCAATATTTTTAAAAGCAGTTGATTGTGAAGGGGAAGTGAAAGATGCATAGTTCATTTCCAGAATTCTCATTGAGTCCATAGAGATGGTGGATAGTGAGAATGTGGTCTAGGTAATCATAGACAATGCAAAAAGTTTTAGGGGTGCAGGTGCTTTGGTTGAGGGCCGATATGAGCACATTTTTTGGACACCATGCATTGTACACCCCCTCAACTTGGTGATGCAACAAATTGGCACTCAAATAGAGTGGGTGAAACAAATATACGAAGAGGGAGAGGAGATCCATATGTTTGTGACGAACCACCAAATGTCACAATCAATATTCAAAAATTTCTTGAAATTGGAGTTGTTGAAGATGATTACTATACTCAATTTATTTATTTAATTTTAATAAATTTTACGTCATATTCAATTATCAAATTGTATATAAATTTGCTTAATATTTATTGACATATTGTTATTAACTTACTTAGGTTGCTGAGACCCGATTTGTGTCTCATACTCTTGTTATGGCACGATTTTTCAAGGTGCAAGAGGCATTGAGGCAAATGGTTATTTCCAACCAATGGGGTGTATGAAAGGCTTCACATTCAGAGGGCCCAAAAGATCAAGACATTGGTCTTGGATGAGAGTTGGTAATGGGTGCAAGTGAGCATTTGATAGACTCTTCCCAGATGAAGAAGTGCAGAAACAAGTTAGAACAGAATTTGGCTTGTTTGCCTCAGGAAGACGTCATTCTCCAACAGCTATTAATGACCAATACGACATGCAATATGTCACATGGTGGTACCTCCATGGTCAACCATTTCCGTTCCTCCAACCTATTGCAATCAAGATCCTCTCACAAGTAAGTTTATCTTGTTTTTTTTTACCACTTGTATTTTACAATTTAGTACTTAACATTCTTTAATTTACTTGGCATTTTTTTTAAAATTTTGTGAAAACTATCCAGGTTGCAAGTTCTTCTGCTGTTGAATGGAATTGGAGTACATACTCCTTTATCCACTCAGTAAAGTGTAACTGGTTGGGTTCAAAAAAGGTGAAAACTTGGTTTATATTCATACCAACTTACATCTTTTGTCACGTAACAATCCAAACTACAAGGATGAGGCAACGAAGCTTTTGGATGTAGCCCTTGAGTGTGCCAGTTTGGATGCAACCGTTGAGGATCTTACTAGACTCACTACGGCTTATAATGATGATGATTACATCCCAACACATGGTGCATCTAGTGCAAGTGGAACTGCTTTGGGTTCAAATGATCCTGAACTTGCAGAAGCTGAAGATGAAGATGATTTTTTTTGATATGCCTTATGATTTTGCTTGATGAATCATGAACTACATTTTGTAATTGTAATGATTTTTTGATTTTCATTGGAATCGTGAACATAGACATATATGATATGGCTTATTTGAATATTTGTGAACTATCAATTGGCATTTAATACTTATCTTTGTCATTTGGCATTAATCAATGATGAAGTATCATACTATCAAATGATTTAATTTTGTATATTTCTTGCATTTTTTGTATATATATATATATATAGAAACGTACCCAAATGCACCCAAAACTCTAGTTTTTTTTTCACGTGTCCGTGTACTGGTTTCTTGTACCTGCATCCACATCTGGATTCAAACCGGTAACTTAGACTATTGTTTGTACAATCTGATGGTTCTCTATCTACTTGCTTTGACTGTCTTGATTATAGATGCTTGACCTGTCTTCTTTGTGAGGTTACCAGGTTCAGGTATAGATCTCTCCATTGTGTTCCTAGAATTCATAGATTGATTGCTTTATTCTTCTAGCTCATCATAGATGTTGGAGGCATTAAGCACCATTTGGATACTATTGATCTACATTTGGATGGGGGCAGATTGGTGAGGCCTTGTTCATCCATGCAATATACTATGAGTTTAGCTCCTTAGCACCCTTTAGCATTCCTTTTTTGAAATTAATCCAAGTTGAAACCCAAAACATTCATCATATATTTTCTGTGGGTTTTGGGAATTTTGCATTAGGAAAATAGAAGTATAATAATAATCCAAGAGGATCATAATTTATAAAAGGGGCTATTAAAGAAGGTAATTATAATAAATAGGGCCTCAAGTAAAGTGAAACTATAAACTTAGAAGATCCCTTATAAATTTAGTTTATTTTAGATAATTCCTCTTAAATATCAATCAAGGGTCATGAAGGAAATTTGAAGAGCTATGTATTTTAAAGGAAAACTCTATAAAAGAAAGGCCGAGCAAGTAGGAGGAATATTGATGAACCATTCGATTTTCTGATTCCTACTCCTTGGAACATTGGACTTAGTTCAATTAGCCTGAGGATGGAAAGACTCTGCGTAGGCGATCTCATATTACGGCGAAATCTTGTTGGTATACAATTGAAGATTATCTTAATAATTCATGACTCTTTCTAGAGTGCTATATTTGTGTAAGTTCTGGCAGCCTTTCATAGTGGCATAATTAAAATTTGTTGTAGCTGCCTTTACAGTACCATATTTGGCACAACAGACAGCTAGTATAAGCATCCATATCTTAAGATAACAGTCAATAAATACTCAGTGTAGCTGATTGTTTCTGGGCACAAATTTATGACAGTTCATTGGGTTATCAGGTGTATTTGGCAGCACTTTCCATGATGAATTAATCGAAAGTGGTGACTGATTGCTTTGCTAATGTTATGCTTATCATACATGATTAATATCTGTCATCTATATGTATATTGATGTCTGCCATGATAGCTCTACACAGTTGGACTGCATTATTATGACGAAGAGCAGATTGATGTGTGCAATATTGTATGTATGTATATCTATTCAAAATTCAAATAGACTTGTTTTGAGTCAGAATATCTTTGGCAATAAATAGATTTGAATTAGGCTGTCTCTGCAGGCTTGAATAATAAGCTTATTTCATTAATGTCATTGTCTACAACTACTGTATTTATACTTCTTGTTGCGTAGCAATTAATAGTATCAAATGTAGTTGCGGAGGTAACCCTGGAAACTGTTGAAAGGATTGGAAATTGATCAGATTAACAGTGAAGAATCCAGTGGAGATATTACATGCCTCACATCTCACTCTTATGGCCCAATCTCCTATTCTTGATGTCAGGGACTCTTTCACACCTTTCTTCAATTTCAAGGATCTCAGGTGCAAGCTCACTTGCTAATGCCTTTTCCATGCTAATGCATCTTGTCTTGAAAATTGCTCAATTCAACCCATCACCCTTGGGTACTTTTTGATATGGCGCGATGACTTGATGACAAAATAGTAAAATACCATAGTGCACATCAACACCTACATGCAAATTAAAAGAGCAGCCACATATAACCATTATGAAGTCTTGTCTAAACTCAACTCAAAAGAAAAAGTTTATTCACTGCTATGTGAAATCTCTGAGTTGTCTTTGCCATTATAAGATACACATTATAAGTTTTTTTCTATTTATATAAATCTGCTAGGAAGTAATATGAAAATTGTTTTAGATTTTGTTTTTAAGTTGGTTAAATTAGTCAACATAAATGTTTTATGTAACGGGTCCTCCATTTTCAGCTCTCTTTCTGCCATTGTATTTGAAGCATATGAGTCATGATAAATGATCTGTGTAAATGTGTCCATTATTGTCAGCTGTCCCTTTCTGCCATTGTATTTTGATGCATGTGAATTGTGATATTCTGCATAAGAACTATACAGAAAGATGCTTTATGGAAAGAATTTGTTTGTGCCATGTAATCAGAAAGCATTCCTTAGTATAAGTTTTGTGTTCTGTTCCCTCTTATTTTATGTTAAATTACTGTTTTTCTCACTTATGGAGGCATTGGTTTTTCTTTATGTTAACAGATGCACATCAATCCTGCAGAAGCAGAGGCCACCCTTTTATCCTTTCGACGATCTCCTCAGCCGTACCAAGCATGCCAGTATATTCTTGGTATATATGAAACCTAGATGAATTTTTTTTGAAGTATCACTGGTGTTATGAATTGTTATTTGTGTACAGATAATAGTAGAAAAGGAGTTCTTTTTTGTTTTTAGCTTTAGGAGCCTAAATGCTTGATTATTTATATCAGGCACAGTAGCTGTGAATGTCACAACTGAAAGCTAGTTTTGATGTCTATACATTCTGCATGCAGTTTTGCATACATGCCTTCTGTTTGTTTTTTTGATAAAAGGTTTGTTATACTAATATGAAAAAACTTATACATCAATTTTGAATGGGCCGTGTCAACTGATCCAGCTGAGAGAAAATCTTCTATTTTTGTTAAGCCATTTGTGAGGTGGAAAACACATGAAATAACTCCAAATTTGCTAATTTTACCAAACAGTCACTCTACTACCAAATGTAAAAATCCAATATTCCATGTAGTTTCAGAATGGCGGATGTGGAGATGAATTATGGGGATGGCTGTGATTTTTCCAAAATTTGGAGAAAGCAGGGATCCGATGACTAAATTATTTATAATGATATTTGACAACTAGATCGAACTCCCAACTAACAATACACTTATGAATATACCATAATATTATCTCTCTCTCTCTCTCTGGTCCTGGAACCAGCTATTTGCTTACTAGCTAACCCAGCTGATCAATCCAACTGATTTGGATAGATGCTCTGTGTTCCTGCACTCCAATCAATTAATATTCAAACACTGATTTGACAAACTCTAAATTGATAATGTATGTGTCCTATGTGTCTGTTGATAGATGAAGTCTTTAGTCAACTTGCTACCATTGGTCAAGCTAGGGGAATCTGGTGTATTTTGCATTTTAATAGTTGCTTTTGGTGTTTTTTACAGCTTTGTTTGATTTTGTTTGGCACCTTTGCAAAAGAAGGGCACCATTTCTAGCTGTAGGTGGAAGGGATGGCATTTTGCAATTAAGTTTTAAGGATTTTTCTCTTTGGAACCATCTTGCTATTAGGGTTTTTGTCCTTAGGGAGAGCAAGAAGAACTCATGTTCTTTCTTTGGAGATGAAATTCATAAAATGAGCAAGCAACCTCTTTTTGAGCTCAAATTCTTCTTTTATAGGCACTTTTGAGAAAAATAAAATAATATTCTGTGCTTCTCCTTTTCCCTTTAAAAGTGCAACTTAAAGATGACTTTTCAAATCCTTATAAAATAAAACTGCTTTCTGGACCCCTATCCCCAATGCCACTTTATGAAGTCACTTTTTGCCTTTAAAAAATAACTTTTTAATAATTAGACATATGTAGCTTTAATAAAATAAAGTTACTTTTGGCATGTTAAGTAAAATTATTAACTTACGATAAATACTGCATTATATAACTTCACTCCAACTTATGGTATGTACTAGAGTAATTGTGAATTGGTCGACTGGTGAAGTTCAATGGTTCTCATTGAGCCCACCAGGGTTCAAATCTTGTAAAGACATCTGATAAGGGATGAGGCCGGGATCGTGCCCCGGGCGAATTTGGCGGAATGGAAACCCCTCAGTCCTTGGCTCTCAGCCAAAGAGAACGAACTATTCTCAAAAAAAAACAAAACTTATATTATGTACTGTAATGTATAACTTCATCCAACCTACAATAGGTACTACAGTATATTACTTCACTCCAACTTATTATATGTACTGTAGTGTATAACTTCATACACAAAGACTGGAAAAGGGGACATGATAGTCCACCCATCACAAAGATTGTTTGTCCTCAAGCAAAGCCGATTCAACCTTCCAACTCCTTTAAACTGAACCCTTTTGCAAACAATAAGATCCTACATCAACCTAGGGAGTTGGCATGTCCATTGGTTCAATCTATCAGATGGTGGAAAGCCTTTCCAAATTTGTCCATTAATTATGTTATCCTTGCAATTTCAGACTTATTAGGGAGCTGCTTAATGTGACAGATGAGCTCACCATCATGCTTACGTTGCATTTCTTTGATATAAATAGGAGCCGGAAATCTATTTCCTCACATCAAACCTCTTGCTGCCCTGACTACTTGGTTCTGAGAAGTTTATGAACTGTGTTTGATTCCATCATTACATTGTCCTCAAGAGTAGACTACTGCTCAATGAGCTGCAGGAACTGATCTTTCATAGACTTGTTATTATTCAAAACATGAAGCTTGTGTTCCTCCAAGGTTAGATATAATTTTCTTCTTATCCAGATGCTTGAAAAGATGAACTTAACCTAATATTTACATTCCTCATGTCTAAATTTCATTTGAATCCCATATCAATATTAGGAATTTGCGATTTCCAATCCTCTATCCTTCTAGTGATGTAGTCAGCTTCTATTGCGTCACTCTACTATTATCACAAGCTGTAGAACTTGAGCCTAGAAATATCTCCACACCTATCTCAAAAAATGGGTTATTTGAAAGAGATTGAAAATTATTTCTGTTTTGCTATTTGAACCAATCTTTATATTGATGAAATTTGTGTAGTTGTCTTTAGAAGCCATCAATTATGAACCCCAACTAGTAGTGTCATCCTCAAGCGGCTTATCTTAAGTTGCCAGTCTGAAATTTTCAGCAAGTTGAAAACCAACATTACTATTTGTTTAGACACTCTTCTCAAATGCATACTTATCAACATTGTTATCCTGGAACACTTCAAAGCTTCTGATAAACAACTCCATTATTCTTGTCAATATTTTTCTCACAAATGTCTTGCAATTTATCAATTGTTGGAGGTTGATGATGTGAGTTGAAACGGAACAACTTCCTCACATGTGCATTCAACAAGTGATTTTTTCTCTTTGACTGACTTGCGATTGTTCTTTTGCTAATCTGTTTTTTCTTCTTTCTTATGCTTGGCTATCACAAATTCTTCCTTGATTTCATCACAATAATGCTAGAATGAAGTCAAATATTCATCTTCTTCAGCTTGTTGCTTAAGAGCTTCCATCACTTGCTATTTTGGATCTTAATTACTCTTACAAATTTTGTGGGCACCAACCTATTGGAGACACCAATCCCCGCTTATCTTTGTAGGAGCAACCCTTTGGAGGTACCGATCCCTGTTACTGAGCACTGACCTAGCAAGACAGCAATCTCTTCTATAGAGGCACCAACCTCTAAGACAACAAAACTTTCATCTTCTTGATTTTACTTCTTCAAAGCATGAGAGTCTGCTTGATAAAATCTGCTACAAATATGCTCTTAAGTCTGCTGTAAATCTGCTACAAATCTGCCATAAGTCACCTCCAAAAGCCTGCTAGAAATCTCTTTGATGGGTCTAAATATGTTGATGGGGAATATACTTCTGCTCTAAATCTGAAAGGTATTTTGTTAATCGTGTACATCTTACACCATGAACTTATCTTGCATATATAATTCCCAATAATACCCCTTACCCAAAAGAGGCGACTCTCCCAAAGAGGTCATCCAAATGTGAGAGTATGTAATTTATTTTATTTCCCCCAAGGAGGGCGATCTTCCATGCAAGGTCAGTCTCAAAGATCCCAAAAGGATCCTTTCACTGAACTTTTGTAAATTTTAATTAAAATAATAGATTTTCCTGTGCTTTCTTGTGGTCTTAGAGAATTAGACAGAAGTTGCAGAAGGATTGTTTCTTTTTTTGTATTTTCCAGATATAAGTAAAACAATAAATAACAACAGCAGCTAATATGAAATAGGCTGGAAACAACGTGCAATAATATAATATTTAGTCAACCAGAATAGCCACAAATCGTACCAAGCAAGATATGCAATCAGTATGCCAGCAAAGGTGTTTACAAATAAGTATGATGATGCCAGCTACAAGAATGGGCCAGCCATGCACCGCAAGGATAGAGATGGCTGACGTAAGCCAACCAGCAAACCATGTGCCAGCTGAAAGGCAGCCGTATGGCTGTTATAGTCACGCCAGGGCAGCAAGAAGATCCCAACGTGCCAAACAAACCCCCAACGTGCAATGCACAAACACTCCCAAACTTTGAACTTAATAATCTCTGTCAACTGTTGAAACAATACCGTAGAATGCTGCTGGAACCATCAATTGGGGTTTGCGTCCCAATAGCCAGGCTTTGGGGTTTGCGTCCCAGTCCTCTAGATTCACTCCTCAGAGAAAAATCGCAAATACCAAGAATGAAGATGTAAAAGATAATCAAAGAATGAGCCAACATCTCCTTTTATCTCCCTCTCAAAGCCAATTGAACCCTAAAGGGAGAATATGCCTTTCCCTTTATTAGAAAATGACATCTTCTCAATTAAAAGGCCTTTATGTATAGGAAAAACACCCCTTTCATCAAATAACATAACTCAAGGTATCAGAAGGTCTCCAGATGATGAAAATAAGTTATAATAATTCAAGACCTTTCCAACGAGCTATAATACATAGGCCTGCCTGACCAGTTGAAGCCAAAAATCCCCTTATTACTCCAATTAGCTATATAAATAGCTTTATTTTAATTTATTTTAAACACAAACTTAGGAGATATTAAAAATATTTCCTTTTATTCAACTGGAAGCCAAACCAACCAAATAATCAGTGAACTGGTCCTGTCACCTGTCTGTGACTGATGCCGGGCAATGTGGGCCAACTGGCAGTCCCATCCCTAAAAACTAGGGATGCTCCTAGAAACTAGGGAATATACCTTGTCACCCTGAAACTGAAACCGTATACTGGTCTCGAGGAGCCTCAAATCTGGTCACTGCCACAACCACCTAAATTTTAGGAAAATCCCTAAAATTAAGGAATTGCCCCGATTGACTTTCAAACTGACTGTAGAACCAACTCTGGTCACTGAGTATCCAGTATGAGTCTCTATCCACCACTGCTAGCCTGCGAGACTCTAATAATAGGCCAACTCTCATGACTCTGCTAGTCAGACTAGAGAAGGGACATGACAGTCCTCCCCTCTCGGAGATGCTTGCCCACAAGCAACTGCAATGCTGGATGCTGGAAAATGGACTCACCCTCCCAGGTGGCGTCCTCTATGGGTAGACCTTTGCAGCTCACCAAGTACTCTTGAATCACCCTACTTCTCAATCGTCTCTCTCTGACCTCCAAAATCTCCTCAGGGACCAAAGTCAATTTACCCTCTTCATCCAAAGGAGGTAAATCGTGTGATGCTGTAATATGCTGCCCTAGTGCCTTCTTCAGGCATGACACGTGGAACACATTATGAACCCTACTATCTGGTGGTAACTTGATCTCATAGGCCACCTCTCAACTCGTTTGAGTACTCTGTAAGGTCCATAAAAACGAGGCTTGAGCTTCTCAGCTCCTCCCCGTTTAAGGGTGCTCTGTCTGTAAGGCTGTAGACGAAGGAAAACCATGTCACCCACCTCAAATGCTCTCTCTGTCCTGTGCCGATCAACGTACATCTTATGATATCTTGGTTCTCCTGCAACCAATCCTGTGCCAAGAGAACTCTGCTGTCACTGAAAGCCAAATCAACAAAAGATAATGCCTCGTAGCCATAAAGAGCTTTGAAGGGAGTCTTGTCAATGGACATATGGTGCGTAGTATTATAACAATATTCGCCCAAATATAGCCAACGCACCCATACCTTCTGCTGCCCTGACACATAGTTGCGTAGATACCCCTCCACCCACTTATTAACTACATCAGTCTGTCCATCCTTCTGAGGATGGTAGCTAGTGCTGGGGGTCAACTCTGTGCCTGCTAGCCTGAAAAGTTCCTTCCAGAAGGAACTCATGAACCTGCTGTCCCTGTCACTCACTATGGTCTTGGGGAGACCATGTGTCATGTCCCCTTTCTAGAGACATGTTCTTTCATGACGGATTTGCCTATCATCGACTCTCGTAGGCAAATAGTTTGGAGAGAGAGTCATTGTGTGGATCATTTGATTGCTTATTGCTGACAGAGCTTACATTCGGTAGAGCCTACATCCAGTTTGAGGCCTACATGCAGTTGTAGTCGAGCCTACGTCTAGAAGTGAGCCTACATCCAGTTCGACCCTACATTCGGTCTAGTTGGGCCTACATTCAGTTATGAGACATCTTGACCTACATTGTTATATTTTTGAGTTGAGAAATGTACTTTATTATTATAATGTTATTTTATTATAAAGTACATTATAATTAGATGTTTCTAGAAGTTCTAGTAACTTCTCAAGAAAAAGAATAAATAGAGGGCTTGGGCTATCATTTCTACATGCTTGGATTTGGGAATTCTTCTACTTCTTCATTGTGAAGCAATTTGTAGCCTTGTGGTCTGCAAATACTATTCGATCTTTGGGAACAAATCACTCCCCTAGATTGGCATAACTGAGGTAGTGAAATATCTACTGAAGGGTTGCAAGTTGGAGTTGGTACTCAGCCATCTCATTGGTACTTCATTGAGAATTCGTTGTAAGGGTTTGTTTGTGGTTGGAATAAGGGTTTGAGTTCACTTATTGCATTGGTGAATCATCTTGGTGAAGATTGAAGACAGTATTGCACATTTTCAGACATTTCATATCAGGTCTTGGAATCAAAGTTTTGTTCATATCTCCTAATTCCCTTGGAGAATATTTTTATGCTTTTGGGAGGATCTTAGTACATCCCTGGCGGTCCATTTCATAGCAATTTGGGGTGTTAAAAACCCTCACTGAATTTCCTAGAGAAGCCGTACAGTACAGCCAGGTACGGCCCTGTACTTGCAGGCAGTACGGCAGAGTTGGGAGGTGGAGTTTGGGACTATTCCAGTCCGTATTGCATCAGCGGTCTTCATCAGACATTGGGAAGCGATTAACAGGTTCCATTAATGGTTTTTGGTTGCATTTGATGACAAGGAAATTGTAAAAATTGCATGTCTCAGTCACTGCTACAGCAGTCATACTTAGTCACTGTTATAGCATATTCAGTCAGTCATTTATATTGTCAATTGTCATTATAGTAGCATGTTTTTGATGGTACTTTGAATGGAGTAAATGAATGCCTTGTATGTTCATTGTATCAGTCATGTATGCAGTCCATAGTATTCAGACTTTGCTATAATACAAACAGTTTGTAGTGATCATAACAGAGATCAGATTTGGCATTGATATTTGTAGTATTGTCTAGTGTTGGAATCAGTCATTCATTCTCAGAAAAAACAGTCAATAGATAATCAGACATTGATAGTTGCATTTCATTTTGTTGTCATGAATCAATGCTCATTGTAATAGTTTGAATCAGACCTAATCTACAATCAGATTTGAGAAGTCCGTGATATATTGGCTTTGCATTGTCATTTCATTTTATATTGGTATTGTTATCTCAATTGCATTTGGTGCCCAAACAATAAATTCATTGAAACACATCATTATAAGCAAAACATTTCAGTGCATGCCAACTGTTTGACGAATTGCCACAGTTCAGATTTGGGGTGTTTTAGTGATCCTACTAGTGAGGGTCATTACACCATGGAGTCTAAATATCTCTCTGAAAAACAACTCGGCTACCTGTGAAGCTGTGAAGTCTGTTGCAATAGGAAAGAAGTGGGCATACTTAGTCAACCTGTCCACCACAACATAAATACAATCCTTCCCCTGAACTCGAGGAAGACTTGTAATGAAGTCCATAGATATCCCTATCCACTTTTGCTTCGGTATAGGCCGAGGCTGCAATAATCCAGCTGGAAAAGTATGCTCTGACTTGTTCTGCTGTCAAGTCATGCATTCACGAACATGGCGCAAGACATCATCCTTGAGACCCTTCCAAGAGAATCTCTCCCGTACCGCCCTATAGGTCTTACCATAACCCGGATGTTTTGCTGTAGGAGTATCATGGTAAGCATGCAAAATGTGCTCCTTCAACTATGATTCAGGAACAAGGTAGACCTTGCCTTTGTAGTAGATGACATCATCCACTACACTATATCTGTCATCCTATGTCAATCCTCATGATCTCACAAGCGTGCTGATTTTTGGAATACTCAACTAAAAGTTGAGCCTTCCAATCTGCTGAAATCTTGCTTAATGAACATAGGGCAGCAAGTGATGGCTTCTTGGAAAATGCATCAGCAACAGTATTGTTCTTCCCCTTGATGAACTCTATGTCAAAATCATACGCTTGCACCTTGCTTACCCACTTTTGTGTCCTATCATTAAACTCTGTCTAATCAAGGAAATATTTCAGACTATTATGGTCTGTCCTCACCACAAATTTGCTGCCAACAATATACTGTCTGAACTTGGCTAATGCATGCATGATAGCCAACATTTCCTTGTCATATGTGGAATACAGCCTCTCATTATCCTGCAACTTCCTACTCTCATAGGCAATGGGGTGCCTGTTCTGCATCAAAACCGCTCCTATGCCCACGCCTGAAGCATCACACTCAAGCACAAATGGCTACGAGAAGTCGGGAAGTACCAAAACTGGTCAAGTACTCATAACCTCCTTGAGTCTGTCAAAGACCCCCTATGCCTGTTCTGTCCATCTGAAAGCCCCTTTCTTTGTGAGGTCTGTCAGTGGTGCTGCCAACTGAGAGAAACCCCTCACAAATCTCCTGTAATAAGCACACAAACCAAAGAATCCACGCAACTCAGTAATGTTCTGAGGGTAGGGCCAGTCACGAATTGCCTGAATTTTCTCCTCATGCACCTTCACTCCATCAGCACTGATCACATGTTCCAAATATAAAACCTCTCTAAGTCCAAACTCACATTTGGACAACTTAGCAAATAGAGACTGACTCTCCATGATGCTAAGAACCTCCTCCACATGTCTGAGATGGTCCTCCCAAGTACGGCTGTAAATCAAAATATCATCAAAGAATACCAACACCGATTTCCTCAACTGCTTGTTGAAGATGTGGTTCATGCATGACTGAAAGGTGGCTGGTGCATTGGTAAGGCCAAAATGCATCACCAAGAACTCATAATGTCCGTAGTGGTAGCGGAAAGCAGTCTTGTGTACATCCTTTGATCGTACACGAATCTGATGATAACTTGAATGAAGATCAATCTTAGAGTAGATAGCCCCATGATGCTCATCTAACACCTCATCAATGCGTGGTATCGGATATTTGTTCTTGATTGTCTTTTTGTTCAGTGCTCTGTAATCTATACACATCTGCAAGGTCCCATCCTTCTTCTTGACAAGTACCACAGAAGAAGCAAAGGGGCTAGAGCTGGGGCGTATGAGGCTCATGTCCAACAACTCATGAATGGTCTTCTCAATCTCATCCTTGTATGCTCTAGGATGACGATATGGGGTGGTGATCACTGGTTTAGCCCCATCCTCCATCTCTATCCCATGCTCAAACCCTCTATCCGGAGGTACACCAAGAGGTATGTCACCAAAAACTCTGCCATGTCGGTCCATTACTGACTGAATGTCAACATGAAATGCCCTGCCATCCTGAGGAGTAGGTATCTTGGACTTCACAAAACAACGTGTAGCCCAAATCATATCATCATGCCTAATAATAGACTCCATCCTGCGAGAAGTCACCTCCTTAGGTCCACTGTTTGAAGCTGCTCTCAAGATCACCTTCTTCCCACCAGATAGAAACTCTAACTGCATGCGGTGGTGATCAATAATATACCTTCCAATACCCTGTAGCCACTGCATACCCAAAATAACATCATAATCCTCCAGGGGTAGAATATAGAAATCATTTGTCAAGGTAAAATCCCCCATCTGAATGCTAAGTTGTGAGATCCTCCTAGTGCAACCTAAAACTGCACCATCTGCAACCTTTACTCCAAAAGCATCAAATACCTCAGACTGCAGCCCACGTTTCTCAACCAATTTCTGATCGATAAAGTTATGTGTGGCTCCTGTATCGACCAAGCTCATGATTCGTTGGCCCTATAATGTACCTTTCAGCCGAAAGGCGTGGGATCTTGGATAACCCGATAAGGTAGCCATAGTCACTTTGGCTGCCGCCAAGGACTTAGGTATGTCCAACTCCAACTGTGGTTGCTCCTGATGAGTCTCCTCAGGGCTGTCCTCGGTGTCAGTGTCTGGTATCTCCTCATCTCTATACTCAGATGTCACCTCAATCAAATGAACCTTGCCCTTTCCCATACAACGGTGCCCAGGCTCCCAAGGTTCTTTGCATGAAAAGCATAGTTTTTTCTTCAAATCATTCCGTGTCTCCTGGTCCATCCTGGGTGGTCTAGAAGGTGGTCCCCCTCTGCCCTGGGAAGTGTTGGCCTTCTGGGGAGGCTGAGAATCCCTGAAAGGTTTCTTATTTGCCTAATAAGTAGGAGGGATGTCAAGTCTAAATGTAACATCAATGGCCTCCTTGAGGGTGGCTGGCTTGAATGCTCGTACCAGTCCCTTCAGCTTGTCCTGCAAACCCTCTATGAACAGCATCACACAACGACTATGAGACATGTCAGGAACCATGACTGCAATATGCTGGAATTCATTCACAAAAGACTCCACGTTCCCTGTCTGCCTAATATGTGCCAACTTCCGGTAGTAAAGCTGTATGTCTTTACGATCAAACCTAGTAATGAGTCGCTCAGTGAATTCAGCATAGGAGTGAACCATGGCGTGATCCTGGGTGACCAATCCATGGTGCCACCATTTTTAGGCAACCCCGTCTAAATGCAACACCGCAAACTGTATAGCCTCTCTCTTAGGCATAGGTCTCAATGATAAATAGATATCCAGCTTGTGCACCCAAGCTCGTGCACTCGTATCACCCGTGCCATCATAGGTAGCCAGTGTGATCTTCCCAGTGGCTCTGCTAAGGTCATTGTTTTGCTGTGGTTTGTAGCCCCTGTCTCCTCTGAACCCGGTGTTATCCCTACGCTGTGCACAATATTGTGGAAGAGGAAAAACATCCCTAACCTCTGGGGGTAGGGCGCTCCACTCAGCTGTAGCTGCCATGACTGAATCTTGGAACCCAACCTTAGGTGGCTCCACCTGTGCCGACTGCTCAACTCGCCCAAATTGAGGCAATAATGGTCTATCCAGAGCAGGAATATGTGGACGTTCCTGCCTATGGGAATGAAGGGATCTCCTTGCTGAAACATGGGATCGATGACTGCGCTGGCTTCCTGCAACGGAAACCGACCTGCTCCTTCCCTGTCTTCCCTGTCTACCTCCATGCCTATCCAATTCATTCCGCTCCAGGGAATCCTGTAATCTATCTAGTGTTTGGACTATCCTGGGCTACGTAGCAATCAGAGTTCTCATGAGCTCTCTCTCCTTTGCCTCTGTAGGCATGCCGTCACCAGCAATACCCTGTGCCTCACCCATAGCTGGTATCTCCGCATCTCTGGCGGCCTTTGTTCACCACTAATTTCTCCTGCGCTTGTAGAACCTGTATATTTCTCCACCAGGATGCATAGAAGATATATAAAAATAGATGCCAAATGCTGAAATGAATTATCAAACCCTTTTCTGTAACCTGTTGTGATAATTTCACTGAAACCCTACAGGCTGGTAGGATTCAAGCTCTGATACCACTGAAAGATCCCAAAAGGATCCTTTCACTAAACTTTTGTAAATTTTAATTAAAATAATAGATTTTCCTGTGCTTTCTTGTGGTCTTAGAGATTTAGACAGAAGTTGCAGAAGGATTGTTTCTTTTTTTGTTTTTTCCAGATATAAGTAAAACAATAAATAACAACAACAACAAATATGAAATAGGCTGGAAACAGCGTGCAATAATATAATATTCAGTCAACCAGAATAGCCACAAATCGTACCAGGCAAGATATGCAATCCGTATGCCAACAAAAGTGTTTACAAATAAGTATGATGATGCCAGCTGCAAGAATGGGCCAGCCATGCACCACAAGGATAGAGATGGCTGACGTAAGCCAACCAGCAAACCATGTGCCAGCTGAAAGGCAGCCGTATGGCTGTTATAGTCACGCCAGGGCAGCAAGAAGATCCCAACGTGCCAAACAAACCCCCAACATGCAATGCACAAACACTCCCAAACTCTGAACTTAATAATCTTTGTCAACTGTTGAAACAATATTGTAGAATGCTGCTGGAACCATCAATTGGGGTTTGCGTCCCAATAGCCAGGCTTTGGGGTTTGCATCCCAGTCCTCTAGATTCACTCCTCAGAGAAAAATCGCAAATACCAAGAATGAAGATGTAAAAGATAATCAAAGAATGAGCCAACATCTCCTTTTATCTCCCTCTCAAAGCCAATTGAACCCTAAAGGGAGAATATGCCTTTCCCTTTATTAGAAAATGACATCTTCTCAATTAAAAGGCCTTTATGTATAGGAAAAACACCCCTTTCATCAAATAACATAACTCAAGGTGTCAGAAGGTCTCCAGATGATGAAAATAAGTTATAATAATTCAAGACCTTTCCAACGAGCTATAATACATAGGCCTGCCTGACCAGTTGAAGCCAAAAATCCCCTTATTACTCCAATTAGCTATATAAATAGCTTTATTTTAATTTATTTTAAACGCAAACTTAGGAGATATTAAAAATATTTCCTTTTATTCAACTGGAAGCCAAACCAACCAAATAATCAGTGAACTGGTCCTGTCACCTGTCTGTGACTGATGCCGGGCAATGTGGGCCAATTGGCAGTCTTATCCCTAAAAACTAGGGATGCTCCTAGAAATTAGGGAATATACCCTGTCACCCTAAAACTGAAACCGTATATTGGTCCCGAGGAGCCTCAAATCTGGTCACTGCCACAACCTCCTAAATTTTAGGAAAATCCCTAAAATTAAGGAACTGTCCTGATTGGCTCTCAAACTGACTGTAGAACCAACTTTGGTCACTGCGTATCTAGTATGAGTCTCTATCCACCACTGCTAGCCTATGAGACTCCAATAATAGGCCAACTCTCATGACTCTGCTAGTCAGACTAGAGAGGGGACATGACACGGTCCATGTGAATGTTGGGTGAATTATGCAATGTAAGCGCAATAAATTGGACACTAGAAAGATGCAATAAGGATAAAATTTTGACTTTATATACAATAAATATTCCTATTTTTATTATATTCGTCTTTGCATAGAACTTCTAGATTGTCCATTTTCACAGCACCTTTGACATCAATGCCAATTAGTCTTGATATTGATTCCCTTATGAGATCAATGACAGCAATATTTCCAACAATCAGCCCCCTTTTCATTGATGGCAACCTTGTAAAGAAATAATTTGTGAATACAAGAAGAACATAATTCTACCATTGTCTGTAATGCTCCCCCTTACTATAACTCTCCCCCTTTGACATTAGTGGCAAAGGGATGTCTAGTACTCTCACAAAGAATATTCGTTAACTGATTTATCTTTGAGTTGTCTTCCTCTACAGAGCTGAAAGATAATGCAATGATTAGCTTCCTCTGAATTCATGCTTCTTCATAAGATATTACTTCCCAACTTCTGCCCGAGATACTTCTCCATCTTGACATACTATTCTGCTACCTTAATGTCTTTCAATGTCTGTCCCATGATACTGCTGCTATGAAATCTGCCTTTGCTGTGTATTCTACCTCTGAACAAGAACTTTTGTGCAACATTACACTGCTGTAATCATCACATACTGTCTGTCAAATCTGCACTGCTACCTCTGTTGCATGCACAGTGTTTAGCAAATTGAGCAACAAGACATAACACACATGCACAGTTAAGCAAGACACAGGTTTACAAAAGGTCAAGGAAATGAATTAAAAAAATGATCATAATGATGGGCATAGGGATGAATCAATTATAGAGAATGCAATTACTTGCAGATAAAGATAAAGATGAATTTTATTATTGTCCCACGAGTGACCCCAAACGGATCAATGGGACTGAAGAGCCAAACAAGAGAACAACCAACAGCAGGGACACCAAATGGTGACCAGAAAACAAAGAGCAGCAAAAAGAAGGAAAGAGACACCAGAACCCCGAGAAACATAGGGAGGGTGGAAGGGGTGAGAAGATAACCCTGAGCCACCAAACAAAACTAGGGTACTGAGGAGAGCAATTCTTATAGATTCTTTTTTGGATTCGAAGGGTGATGTCTTTGATTTGCATTTTGAGTGTGTTTTTTTACACACTGAGTGCCCCACAAACCCACTGCAATCCTTGTGAATTGGGAGGATGTACATAACTTGGTGCTATATTACAATTTCAACTTATTTGCTTAGTGTAGATAAATAACCAAGAAAATTCATTTTTTGAACACATTAGTACATGCCATGTTTCATATTGAATGATAAATTTTTCTTTGGTGCCGATTTTGATTTGGCCAATTAGGCTTACTTAGATTCTAAACCTCTAATGTGTGTGATGATGCAATATTCCAGCTATCCTATGGTTCCTTGATACATGTCTCTAATGTGCAAAGTTCAAAATACTTATTGGCTATAACATTTTAGGGATGGGGATGGTAGGGGATAACTTAATGTGTTTTGGGATGATAGTCCAAGTGAGATTTTTGTGCATGCAAACTAAGAATTGGACCTATTTCCCTTTGAATTACATCAAGGAGAGTGGATCCACTTGGCTCAATCTCAAATTTGATTGAAAAGGATTGGAACAAGGTGAATCCAACACTCCTTGATTCAGCTGAAAATGAGCTATGAAAGATGTGAACTGCATGCAAGTTCTAGGGCTGAAGTTGTGAAATTGACAGTAATTAACATGCACAGATGGTCTCAGATTAGATATGCAAATATGGAATACAGATCTAGAAAGAGAAGGAGAGGAACCTGTGCCTGAAATTTGAGCCTGAAAGTGTAGACAATGCCGATTCTGGGTACCTTTGTCCAGGAGTATTGGATGCAGACAAAATTTACGTTTTCTAGATCCGGATGTTGTTCAGATTTTCCCTGAGAGTTTTGTTAGAGAAGAGTTGGACACTGACTGGAAAGATTGCCATTGTCCCTACTCTTTCACCTCTGCAAAAGCTGGTTCTGTAGGTCTCTGTTTGCTTTTCCCAATTCTAGATTCTTGTCTTCAAATCCTTTTGCGTGAAGATGCAAAAGAGAGAAAATGTTGTTGGGTTGATAGGGGTTTGCCTAAGTCAAACCCTGGTTTGGAATTAACCCTAAATTGAAAAGGAAGCTCTAAAGAAGAATGTTGAATATTATACCTAATGCTTGTTGCAATTAATAATGGTTGATGATGCAATGCTCTTTGAATGTGATCACAAGTGTTTATACAATAACATAACATGGCAAGACATAAAGGAGATCAATCATGAAAAGATGCTTTCATGAAAATTGTTGTAACTTGCTGCTCCATAATGCTTAGATTTGAAGAATACTTAAAAGGATATGGTGGGATGAAATGTCGCTTTGTTTGAATGATGTATCTTGGATAAGCATGATGTGAAATGAATTGAAAGAATGTTCTTAGAGAGGGATCTCAAGGTATTTTGTGAATTAAGCTGTCCTCCAACAGTCATAGTAAGGCGCTGTGATTGGGGAACAACTAGTAGGAACCTGATACCGACATATTCGAATTTGGGCCTGAATCAGAGGGACAATGGTACCAAAAAATGCCACTGTCCAAACAATGGCACCCTTAGGCGTCATTGTCCTCCCAAAACAGGGGCAAACAAAGTGGGAATCAGTTACACTCAGTCCGGGACATAGGTTCAGATCACCATGCAAACATATGACATTAGATTTGCCATATAACGACCATAAATGAGCTTGGATAAGAGCTAGGAGAAAAATCTCCTAGGACAAGGGCACAAAAAATTGTGTAAATTGTATAGGGTTACAATTTACTATGCTACATTTAGCCCCTACTTTAGCGAGAGTATGAATCTCCATGCATACTCCTTGTAAAGTAGACGAAAGAGAGATAGAGACCAACTAGGAGCAAGTTTACAAAGAGATAAGCCCTCACTAAGTTTGAGGGAATGAGCCCCCAACTTTAGGATCTTAACTCATACAATCACGTGCAAGGACACACAAAACAAAGAAAATTAAAACAAAGCCACACAAAAAGCTAACAAAGGCAAAACATAAGGCACACAAAAGGGTTAGGCGATCCATGAAAGAGTAGAAATTCTACGGGATGACAAGTTGTGTTATGTTAAGTGATTTGTGTGAAAAGAAGAGGAAGAGTTCAAATAGTCTAGCAAGTTGTGTTATGCTAGTCAACTCATCCTGAAAAATACGATGGAAGGAGAGTCAAATAGTCTAGCAAGTTGTGTTATGGTAGTCAACTCATTCTAAAAAATTTGAATATGATAACGAAACAAAGCACACTGTCCATAAGGAAATCCTGGAACATTTGAATAAGGTTAAGCAAATGAGGCATGTTGTTCATAAGGAAATCTTTCAACGTTTGAATAAGGATAACCAAACAAAGTACACTATTCTCAAGGAAATCTTGCAACATTTGAATTAGGATAACCAACCAAAGCACATTGTTCATAAGGAAATCCCACAACATTTAAATAAGAATAACCAATTAAAGGACTCTGTTCATAAAAAAATCCCACAACATCTGCAATAAGCAACAATGAGGCCGCATATGTGTCCCCCCTTTAAGATGTCAATGTAGGACTATGTTGACATCTCAAGGAAAAAGAAGAACAAGGATAAACACCTTCATCACCAAGGAGATATCCTTTAAGAAACTATGTACTTACAATCCAAACCAAAGAGGGTATAGCTCTTTTGAGACAAGGAGGAGATAGTTGTAGAAAGATATCTTGCAACAAGTGTAAAGGGATCCTTTTGAGGAATGTATAATGAAAGGAGGAAGAGATCTTTTCTTAAAGATATCTTCCCACAAGAGTAGGTCTTTAACAAAGATAACATTGTTGACCAAAAAAGGAAGAGAGAGAAACAAGGATACACTTTCATCACCTAGGAAAAATCATTTACAAAATACTCTCAAGCAAAGAAGAGGTCCTAAATCAAGGAAACACATCTCCAAACAAGGTTAAAATCACATGTAAGACAAACAATTCTATGAAAGAAAGAAGTTTTGTATGAGCAATACTACTCTCAAAAGGAAAAGTGAATCCTTGGAAGACAAAGGATGGATTTCTAAATTTCCAAACTCTATGAACGTCCCTCCTACCTGCCACTTCCAAAGAACCTCTCGTACCTGCCTTCAAACATGCAGAATGACCAAGGTAAGTAATACAAGAAATTGCCAAATTGCAAATTCAAAAGGAAGATGGGACTTTGGTATCCGGGACGTGTTTTGATCATTTACCAAGTTTCTACAGCAGGGGATGAACATCACGTCATTGGAAGGCTGAACCGTTTCACTTATAAAACTATCATCATCTTGATGTCCATGGTCATGAAAGGGATGACATCCCTCAATCATTTGAAAAGGCTGAATACAATGTGAACAACCGGGTGCAAAAAAAAATTGTATGTATGAAGGCATCAATCCTAGATATTTGCAAAATGGTCCACATTTGCTTAAGGGAAATTCCAAACAAGAGCATAAAATCTTGACTCTTTTATATATGTCGATTCTCACAAGAAATTATTGTTGTGTTGATAGTAAAAGCCTCAGTTGAGATATCAATATATAGGGCTTGTGCGATGAAGCTCACAATGTAGACATAAGAGAAATATGGGTTCGTCCCCTTCAGAATGCTAATCTTTCACACACAATCTGCGTAGCCATACTTTTGATTGCAAACGATATCCTATGACATTCTAGCCAGTGCATAAAATCGATCCCACTCAACACAACTGATTTCTAAACATTGGGCTGGATAATTACCTAGAAATTTTCTATGAATGATTTTTATATAGTATTGAGTTCGATATTGTTGGACAAGTGGTTTATTAGTTTGATAGCTGATGGAGTCTTTCTCACTTGGAAATGTATGTGTCAATTTCAATGTCATTGGTAATGGCACATGAGGATTGACTTCAAATTTTGAAAATCGGTATTATAATTTTGTTTGGGAATGCAAAGTGACATAAAGGGGGATTTTGTTTAAAAGGCTTTACAAAGAATAATATTTTTATTATTAAAACCCCTTTATATTTATGTGCAACCAATTGTACTAATGTCACTTTTAATTAATTAATTAATTCAAAGGCACAATTGTAAATGTAAATAGATAAGGCAGGATAATTAAAATTTGAATTTTCATATAAACTTGCCGTTAACACATAAAGTTCATCATAATACGAATTGATTTATTCTACAAATAAAATGGAGCAACTTAGGACAAGGATGCAAATGCAGTTACAATTATTTAAAGATGAAGATTCATTGAAGGCACCATCAACATGAAGAGCAATTCAAGATAGATACAAGTAGAATGCATTGGAGGAAACATGAGTGACAACTCACAAGAGATGGAATGTGCAACTAAGGAGTCAAATTTCTACAATGCTGAAAAGACAAAACTTTCTTGAGTTGAGAATCTCAAAGTTGTGAAATAGGCCTATCAGAGTTATTCATGGAGCAGAGGAAGCTACAAGGTCATCTGAGCAAAGGAGGACTACAAGGGCATGTAAACATTCCTAATTACTAGAGGATGCCATATGAACTCAAGGAGCACATTTAGATTTATGGAAATCCAAGGAAACATCAGTAGAATGTTAGTCTAAGAAAGGAATATTCTCGGGAGGAGTATTCAAAAATATACTTTATTGTAAAAAAGAATGAAAATTCTTGAAAGGCAAAGCAAATGTAATGCAATATCCTTATGTCAGAAAGTAGTTATTTACACTTGTAGGGAAGGTAGGTGCAGATGACTTGTCTTGTAATAGAGGCATGCGCATGTATTTTTTCTTTTAGTGGGGTTAGGTGTAGGATAATGTTTTTAATCCTATAAGGCTTCTAGATGGCAAATCTTGGCCTTTGAAGAGGATTGATCCTAGTTATTGATTTGAAATTTAAAAACTATAAAAGGGCTTGGTCTCTCCTCATTTTGTAAGAAGGGTTTTTAGAATTGTTGTTATGCTCCCAAAATGAATGTAGACTTATCATTGGTTTGGTGAAAAGCTGTATCTTTTTGTGAGTTGCGCGGTTCTATCTTCTCCAAAGTTATTTCAATTCAGTTTTAGTTAAATTCATGAATGTTGTTTTGTTTGAATGTGCCGCATTTCTCATGCTCATACCATTTGTGGCTTCTTGATGTAACTCATAGTGTATGGTTAGTCTAAACTTGTAAAATTTAGTTCAATTGCTACTATTTGTTATTTCTGCATATTTACGAGTGTGACAAGTGCTTAGTGGTTTGAAAATCTTTTACATAACCCCAGAAGATAGCACTGGTTGTGTGTAGTTGAGTTTGCTTGGCGAAATCCGTCTAGTTTGGAATTACAATAGTCAAACATTATAGCTTTCATTAGGGTTAAATAGGAATAGTCTCTTGTAAACCTTTATCCCTTTTCAATTTATTTTTAGAAAGAGGTATGTTACAGTAGGAAAATGTTGAGATGAGAGAACTGTATTTGCTGCTAGAAAACAAACGTGTAAGTCTCCTCGAGAAATCCAACAAATTTCATCAAAACCACCGAGTCTACTCAAACATAGTCAAGGCGTGATGATCAAAACCTTGGGGATCTCTGGCTTGATCAGTCCTAAATTCCTAATAGCATTTGAGAATCCTTATTCAAGAGAGAATAGGATACACCCTTAGTGGACTCTTATTCTGCGTTGGTGGTGTGCTAAACCCCCATCAACAAGTTGAAAATGAGCTATTGAAATATATGAATTGGATGCAAGATCTAGGGCTTAAGGTGTGAAAATGATAGTAATTAACACATATAGAAGGTCTCAGATTAGATATGCAAACATGGAATACAAATTTAAAAAGAGGAGAGGGAGAGGAACTTTTGTTTGATATTTGAGCTTGAAAGTGGCGAACAATACCAATTCTATGTGCCCTTGTCCAGGAGTGTTCGATGTGGATAAAAATCATGTTTTTCGGATCAGAATGCTATTCAGAACATTCCCAAAAAGTTTCATTAGATAAGTGTTGGACATTGATGGGAAAGATCGCCACTGTCCCTTCTTTTTCTCCTCTACCAAAATTAGTTCTATAGGTCTTTGTCTTCTCTTCTCGATTCCAAGTTCTTGTCTTCAAATCGTGTCACTTGTACATTGAAAAGAGAGAAAATGTTGTTGGGTTGATAGGGATTTGCCTAAGTCAAACCCTAATTTAGAATCAACCTTGAATTGAAATTGATAAATTGAAAATGAAGCTTTGAAGTAGAATATTGAATGTTATATGTCAAAGCTTGTTGCAATTGATGATGGCTAATGATGCAAAGCTTTGTGAATGTGATTGCAAGTGATGATACAATAACATGACAAGACATAAAGGAGTTTAGTCATGAAAACATGTTTGCATCAAGATTGTCGTAACTTGTTGCTCCATAATGCTTAACTTCGAAGAATACTTGAAGGATATGGTGGTATGAAATGTCATCTTGATTGAATGATGTGTTTTCGATGAGCATGATGTGAAAATGAATTGAAATAATGCTCTTATATAGGGTTCTCAAGGTATTTTGTAAATTAAGCCGATCTTCAATGATCATATAAGGCATTGAGATCGGGGACCAACTGATAGGAACCCAACACTGACATATTCGAATTTGGGCCCGAATTAGAGGGACAATGGTGTCCCAAAACACCACTATCCAAATAAAGGCACCCCTAGGCGCTATTGTCCTCTCAAAACAGGGTGAACAAAGTAGGAATTAGGTGCGCTCAGTTTGGGATAGAGGTTGAGTTCGCCTTGCAATGGTATGACATCATTTTTGTAGTATAACAACTAGAAATAAGCTTGGATATGAGCTAGGAGAAAACACTGTAAGGCAAGGGCACCAAAATTGGTATAAATTGTACAAGGTTACGTATTTGGGTTTGCTCATCGCTAGGTTGGATTTGGGTTCAATTTGCACCAGATTTGGGTACCAATTTGGTTCGCTTGCGGGTCGCTACATGGTTAGTTTTTTTGGTGCCTGATTCATGTGGAACACATTCAAGCAAACCCGAGACAAATCCAAGCAAATCTGAGATGATTCTAGGGCAAACTTGGATGTGTAGCGACTGGTTTATTATTTTTTTGTTTTTACTTCGATTGGGTGTTCTCGACCCTAAAGTGACCTCTAAAACACATAATACCAAAACAAGTTCATTTTTGTTCATTTAATTTGCAAACAACAAATATCATTCCAAAAACTTAATATACGTGCATTCCAACTTGTGTCTCCTTTCACACAAATAACATGAGTAGAAGGAGATGAAGTTGTGGGATATAGAGCCAAAGCATACTGACTTGGATGCTTCCACTTCCCACCATAATGTATTTGAGGAGTCTAATAGCTAGTAGGACCAACAACATTTTACTGTAAGAGGCACTAATAGTGCTTGTGATTTATTTTATGTTCATACATCATCTATTGTCATTAATAATGATGATATTGATGATTTAGAAAATCCATTAGATGATTAAAAGTTTATAAGTTAAAACTAATTATTGAAGTTGATATTGTTATTACAATATTGAACTTGAAGTTTGAACAATGAATGTTAATCATACGTATTTTAAATGACATTCAAGATTATGGTGGTTTTGTTGTTTATGGGATGCTATGTGATATTCTAATCTTAATTCATGGCTGTAGGATGCATATGTATTTATGTTTTTTACATGTCTTTTGTAAGGACAAACCATAAATGTAATGTCCCCTTTTGGGATGATATGGTTTATAATTGGATTAGCCTATTATTGACCCTTGTAGGCTAAGATTGATGGTTAGAGGGTCCCAGTTGGCAGTGCAGAAGGCTTATTCCCATTTCAGAGGTCAGAAGTGTTTAGGATTGCTCTTCGTTTGGTTTAGTTTGGTTTATAGTAAGTGACTATTTTAGGAAAAGTCAGGATTTCTGATTTAGCAAGGCACCTGAACGAACTATTGTTTGCAGTGTCGATCCCTGGCACCATTGGGTTGATCAGATATTTAGGGACTAACTATTTATAGTAAGTTAGGGGTTGATAGATGTTGATATTATGGCCTTGACGGTAAATATCACTTGCACCAAACAAAAGATTAAATTGTTAGCGCATATATTTCGATGTGTAAATAATGATATTAAATATATTATATATTTAATATCTATTGTTTACATGAAAATTCGATTTTGCAATGTATTATTTGTTTGGGCCCAAGAGTCGGCTTTCTTGGAATAATAATCCAGGTCGGCCCCTATTGGCAAATCTCCCTTTGGCTCCTATATATAGGAGGTCGATTCTTGAGAGAAGAACACACAAGACATAACGTGTTCTCTCTCTCTCAGAATCATCTAATACTATATCAACTATCAAGACAGCAGCGAATTTCCTTGAGGATACAGCGAATTCTTCCATTGTAGATGCAGCGAATTCTTCCATAGAGGGACAGCAATTCCACCATTAGAAGGACAGCGAATCTCAGTCCTAATTGCAGTGATTCCCTTGCCCTAATTGCAGCATACATAGGAGCGAATTCTGGAGCAGAAATCAAGGCATAATTTCATTGGTATTTATCTGATATTAGGCATTTCATTGGTATTTATCTGATATTAGGCCAAAGAAAATATCAGATTGAAGGCATCAGGGAAGCCCTAGATAGGCTGACCTAGCTGGATCAGATCTGAGGGTTATATCAATCCGGGTACTATCTTTCCTTGCTCTTAATCATTTCTTTTATCCTGTGTTTAGCATTGAAAGATTTTTATAGGTTGATTATTCCTAGATAAATCTGGAAAATATTAACAATAGAGAGGGACCCTTACTATTTTTAGTAAGGCAGTTGGGTGTATAGTGGACACAATGGTTGACTTCTAGGTTAAGATAGAATTGAGAAATAATGATTATTTGCGGAGTTATGTAATTATTAATTATTAGTTTCTATTAATTATTAGTTAAGTAATTATTAATTATTAGTTTCTATTCCCCTAAATAGACAAGTAAGCAAGGAAGTGCACTGAATGAATTGGCTATGCATGGATAAAACAAATTACATATTTCTAAGCAAACAAATAAATATATGGCCCTCTTAGGTCATCGACATCTGCCCCTAGCAAAATTGATCCCCTTCCTCTTAATTTGTGTTGATATAAATGGTCTTAGCCTATGAATTTCTTGTTGATATTTTTGGTAGCAAGTGCTTGAGTATGGTAACTAAATTACTGAACATCTCTCCAAGTTCCAACCAACAACAACAAAAATGGTGATGATGTTGATAATAGCAACTGTGGCAATGATGATGATGGAAACAGTGAAGATCATGACCACAGTGGTGACGGCAAGATAATAATGATGATAAAGATGATGTTGACTATGACAGCAATAACATTGATGACAAAGGAAAAAATATTACCACCACCATAGCATGTGCATGCATGCTTATGTTCATTTGCACATTTTGCTTTTGACATGATGATGGTAACTAAATTAGTGAACATCTCTCTAAGTTCCAACCAACAACAACAAAAATGGTGATGATGTTGATGAAAACAACTGTGGCAATGATGATGATGATAAGGATGATGGAAACAGTAAAGATCATGACCACAATGGTGACGGCAAGATAAATGATGATAAAGATGATGGTGACTATGACAGCAATGACATTGATGACAAAGGAAAAAATAATACCACCACCATAGCATGTGCATGCATGCTTATGTTCATTTGCACACTTTGCTTTTGGCATGATGATGCTGACACTGCTGCTGCTGACAACAATCAGGATGATGACGATGAAAATGATGGTGATGATGACATTGAGGTAGATGATGATAGTTATAACAACATGACTACAGCCGCATGTACATGCACTTTATATTCACTTGCATACTTTGCTTTTGGCATGTAAATAGATTTTGTGTTTATTGTTTTGATTCTTCTCTTTCCCTTATAAATAATTTTTTTTTTTGAATCAAAGAAACAATGTCTATCTTAGTACTTCCAAAAGTGCAGGCCTGAAGTTGATAGACTGACAAGACAAGGGGCTGGTCCCCGTTCTTCTACCTGTTTATCCTTATAGTTTGACCTCCCTTCAAGTTTCTAGATATATTCTAGGTCTTAAAATATTCATGCCAACTTGACTATGGTGTCATTGTGCATGTGCACATAAAAGATGTTGAGGACATCTTAGTATTTAATTGTGACCATGTGGACTGGTTATCTCTGGAAATTTTAATTGAGGAGCTTGTCTCAACTTGTACCCTCAGAGGTTGGTAGGAAGGACCTTGTTGATTATTGTCTGAATATAATCATGTATGCTTTGATTTAATGCACCCTTAGGCAATAAATGAATGTTCTTATTGAGTGACTAATAGAATAACAATCATAGATCATAGATTGTCTCATTTAATTTGTTGACAGCCATTGTAGTTACAATTGCCTTTACTCTTTTTCCTTCAAGACGTTAAGAAGTATTTTTGGACCAGAATTTAAAGTTGGATAGATATCTATTTAATTAATAAATTCTTTTCTAATATTGTTGTAAAATGTGAATATTTATCACCATGTCATATGGTTTTATTGGATTACAGAGCATTCACAGATGGCTGATGCATGTTTCCAAGCTGCAACAACAATTCAAGAAGCAGCATTACGAGAGTGGGGATTTCTTTCAATGGATGAGAAAAGTACCTTGCGGACGTATGTGATGCATCAAGTGCCTTCTAGTATTTATTGTGCAGTTTAGCAGTTTAACAGTAACAGTTTTGGTTTTGATTTCAACCTTTCGTCTTAAGTTATTTATGTTGTGAAGGCTTCTCATGAATGTTTAAACTCTATTTTGTGCATCATAGTTCCATTCCATTTCTGATTTTTTTCAATGAGGGTATTAAAATAATAAAATATAATTGATAATCCTAGAATATTTTGGTGGAGTGCAGGTATTGCTTGCAATATATTGTGGCACATGCTGATACCTCAGAAGCCTATGTTCAAGTAAAGGTTTCTTCTGTAGCAGCTGTATTGATGAAAAGGGGCTGGTGTGTGATTTTTATTTTGTTTTGGTATTGGAGTCTTCAATACTTATATATTCTCATTATTACAATTTTCAGAAATATTGTAATTCTAGAACATGAAACATTATCTTTACTGAAGTTTGATGCATTATTGTACAAAGGTTCATGGATATGTTATTCATTCTGAATTGTAGTAACTTGTGTGAGGAGTTATGTATACTTGCCAAGAAAAACAACTCCTGCAGAAAATGACACAAAAAACCTATTGTCCCTATCGTTAACAATTTCTCTGACAACCAATGCAATTTAAATGCCTCTTTGAAACATAAACCGGCATTCTCAGAAGCCTAGATCAGAAGATATAGCATAAAAACACTCATTTTCGCAAGTCTATCTACCACCACAAAGATGTAGCCTTTATTGGTCACCTTAGGAAATTGCATAATTAAATCCATACATACGTTTTCCCACTTTTTGCTTTGGAATGGGTAATGGTTGGTGTAGACTTGCAGGACAGAATTGCTCTGCCTTATTGTATTGGCTTATGGAACATTATTTAATGTGCTTGAGCAGATCCTTCATCCTTTCTAGGAAAATCTCTCTTGTATCTTCTTGTATGTATTGAAATATCCAGGTTGTCCAGCCTACGAGGTATCATGTATGGCACTCAAGATCTTTTCCTTCATCTCCGTTTTTGGAACCAGATATATTCTCTTATTATGTAGGATTATATCTCCCATCACTTTGAACTTGTCATTCTATATCATTTTTTAGGGAAACTAAGCCAAGTTGAAACCCAAAACTCCCATCATACATTTTTAATGAATTTTGGGAATTTTGTACTAAGTGGAAATAAAATTATATATAGAGGACCTTATGTAAAGTTAAAATATAGAATAAGGTCTTATAATTAAAGTTTATAAATTATTTTAAATAATTCCTCTTAAATATTGATCAAGGGTCATGAAGGAAATTTGAAGAATTATATATCTTGGAGAGAAACTCTATTTAAGAGAGGCCAATCAAGGAGGCATACTGATCAAACATTCTATTTTCTGATTTCTACTTCTTGTTGGAGCATTAAACCTTGGTTCAATTAACCTGAGAATGAAAACCCTCTAGGCCTGGAATCGGAGGATAAAAAGCACTTGATTTATATTACTGAATTGATGGACAAAAATCCTTGATTCAGAAATGGGGTAATTTCATCCAGAGCTCATATACGAGTTTTAAGTTGAAGGAATATCAAATTGATTGTAAAATCTTTGTTAAGTTTAAACAAGAGATTTTCTTGATAATTTTAAATTTTGTGGCCAGTCTCGAAAAACCAATTATCTATAATTGTAGCAGCATATTTTGTTGACGGCAGAATTGGCAAGTTACAATTGGTGTATTCTGATAGTGTTTCCGAATCTGCATAAGATAATTCCAAAGAACTGTGGTAATGTAATTCATCGAAGGTCTAAAGTGCTGTCATATTCAAGAGTCATGATTCTTATTCCTTCATATGCGGTGATAGCTGTATGACAGTAAATTTGAAATTCTAAATATCAGTGATCCAAATTCATCTTCATATCCAAAACAGCAATCAAATCTTCTCCGTGCTTCCAATTTTGGCAAGGGTTTCTGATGTAGTCATCGTAGGGGGGTCTCAAGGAAGGATTGTCCGAGCGTGCAGCCTTAACTATCCAAAAGAACCAAAACCATGGGTAGAACAGAATATAATTGAACTCACAGAGAACATAAGAACATCTAACATAACGTAGCCGCAAGACACAAGATTATTATCATGGGAAACCCCAAAAGGGAAAAACCCAGCCTTAAAAGACTTGTACTGATTATATTAAATTTACTAGGGCTCTACACGCTAGGCCATTGCCCAAGATTACAATTATCTAACAAAGTACAGAACACAACATCACCTCCACATAATATGCCCTTGTACTCAATACTGAATTACTCCTTATTACTCTGCTTCTCTCATCTTTGTCAATCAGCACTTCCCTTCACTAACTTTCTGCTCTTTCCCTTTCTTCTACCTTCTTTCTTGCTTTGAAACAATCCCAAGTCATGCTTATATACCATCCACAACTCTCCAAGACAATTTGCATTGGTCATAGGTTGACCCTGAACTCTAGGTTGCCTGTAATGTATTGTCGGCCAACCACACTTTGGCCCCAAATGACTTCCAGTAGTATAGGAATGAAATAACACCGTGCACTTCGTATGATAAGCTATACTAGACCCTGTTCGCCTTCACACACTTCCTCTTGCTGGCACAAACTCCCAAATTTCAATAGAGTCTTCTTCCGGCAAACCAATAAAACAATCATTGCACTGGCACCTCCAAATATCTTCACAGTAACTCAAAACTCTTGAAACTTGAAACTAACATGCCTCTTGATTAGCTCCACCTATCTTCTGAATTGTGAGACCTGACAGCTAACTACTATAGAATGTGGTAGTCTCCAATGACACTCCTTGGAATACAATGCCTAGTGACAACAATAATTGAATTGATTTCCCTTTCTTTCAAATGCTCCTGGAAGCTCCGGCATCATACTTTCTAGGTTAATTGAAAATTGAGCCTCTCACTTGTGTAACTATCCATCCTCAATTGACTCTTAGCCATTGGTTTCCCCATGTATTAGCACAACAAGTTCGTTGGTCTACTTATAAATCACTGCACTGCCTCAATGATTGACAATTTGTACAGGTCTCCTTTGCAAGATGTCTCAAGATGGGTTCAATGATCTGCTCACAAATCATTGCACTGCCTCAATGACCGGCAATTTGTACAAGTCTCCTCTGCAAGTTGCCTCAGGATAGGTTCGATGGTGTGCTCACAAATCACTGCACTGTCCCAATAGTCAACGGTCTATACAGGTCTCTGCAAGCTGCCTCAAGTTCTTCCTGATACTACTTGGTGCAGATACCACCTTTGAGTAAACAATCTTATGGGTCTGGTGCAAACTCTCCCACTTTATTGTAATTTGATTATGCACTTAGGAGCAACCAACTCTAGTAAACTTGTCCACTCTTTGTAAGCAACCTCAAATTAACACTCAGTTAATCAAAACATCTTGATCTCCCTCTACGTGCTTTTTGCCCTTCAAGACTGGCCACAACTTATTTCACATACACAGAACAAATGTTAACCTTATATATCCTTTTCAACTTATATCCTGATGTCAATATCTATCTACCATTTGGTTCTTCCTCCACACATACTGCCCCCACACTTTTCTTTATCCACACTTTCTTTACTGTGTTATGATCCATTCCTCCTTTAGCAGTAAAATTTCTTGTCATCCCTTCTTTTGTCATGGTATGTACTTTTTTTCTGTTATGTTTCACATGTGTCCTTCCTTGCCACATTTTGGTCTATGTCTTAATTCCTCTTCAACATATGAATGTTTATGTTTGTACAACTTTTTGAAAATACCTATAATCTTTTTCTGATTTGTTCCTCCAATCCATCCATAATTCAATTGCATGCAACCTGCTTTAGATTCACTTTTCCACTCTCTTTTTGAGCACATCTTTTCAGAATAATTTCTCAATCCACATATGGTACAAGGACATAGATCCCAACACATTTCTCTCCTATGTCCGTTTTTATTACAATAAGAACATTGACTACACTACTTTCCTTGGAGTAATTTGTGTAAACCTGTAGCGCACACAACATCATTTTGGTCTCTTTTACTTGTAACATATCCAAGGCCTTCATGCTTTCATGGAACATGGTGTAAATTTTAAAATTAGAACAAAATCAGTAAGAAATGAGAAATCTGACCTTCTAATGAAAAATGAACAATACTGAGAGGGGGAGGGGGTGAATCAGTATTGAAAACAACTTTAAACAAAGCTTAAAAGCACACACAATCAGGAAGACATGACAGAGAATTTATCACGTGGAAAACCCAATTGGGTTAAAAAACCATGGCTCCATTAACAACAGGGCTACAACCCTTTACACAAGAGCTACAACTCTTTCAACTACACTTCTGAACAGGCTCCAACCTGCCTTGTAAGGCTACAACCTTACCCAAACAAAAGGATATCTGGATTACAACAATAAGGAAAAATCTATGTCTCTACTGAAATGTAAAGACCCGTGAATGTGATACACTTAGAGCATGTGAATGTATTTAACTTCTCCTCTTAAGACTGCTGTTTCTGAAGAGCACATACCACTGTCATTTCAACTTTTGCTTTAGGTGTGTTCAGACCTTTTTCACACTGCCGACTTTCGTACACATCACAAACTTCATCCCTTTCAAGATCTCAGTGTCTGTACCGAATCTCACTGAGAAACAGTATATCCTCACAGTCGCATATCGGCATACACATGCTTGTCTACTTGCTTTGATTTCAGTCTTGATTTTTCAGACTTCCGCAAGCCTACAGAATTCCTTTTTGTATTCTTCAGATTACGATCTTTTTCTTTGTGTCACTCACACTTCAATAGAAGTTCTTCCCTGTCTACACCTTACGTCTTTTCAGTTCTCAGTATATCTTCTCCTTTTATGGCACCTCACCTTTTCAAAAACTTGCTACAGTATAGATACGTATTCTTTTGTATTCAGCAGCAACACATTCGCCAGGTTCTCTGCATTTTTCTCTTGTCAAGTAGCACTGCACTCGTCGCCTCTCTCTGCCAGCCCGAAAACCATTAAAACATTGCACACAATGTACTTCCTGTGCGTCTGTTATTTTTGCTACACTCAACCGTCCTTCCTGTTCCACACATTCCTTGGTTAATGCTGTGTCTTTTTCACATATTCTATTCTCCCAAACTGCTCATTCTCCGTCTCACCTTTTTGAGGACTGCAACTCCTCCTTACATCCAGTCCCACGCATACACCTGTTACTGCAGACTTCCTCTCTGTTCTAACACGACAGTTCTCTATATCCTCCTGATTCAAAAATTATATTTAACTCTTTCTCCGGAACTGTTATACTACATACTCCTCCCGTTTGCCGAAACCTATGTATTTTACGCCACCACAAACCACCGTATACTCATCAACTTCATTCAAGATGTCCCCGTTTTTTTGACGTTATAGCACACGCGATTTCAAAACACGTCTTCGTTTTTATTACCATACTTTGCCTGAGTCGATTTGGATATGATCGTTCACGGTCATTTTTATCAGTCCTTTAAAAATTTTACTTCCGACTTCCTTATCATGCCCGGTCTGTTTATGTCTTATATTTTTGACTCACGAAAACAGGTCGGAGTACACTTTTCAGTCTCCACACGGGAATTTGTTTCTCCCTCACGCCATTTGGTATTGGTGAAACTTGATGATTTATTGATCGTTCATATGCTCAGATTTTCCCTTGATACCTTTTTTCTTTACCCGACTGCCAGCACATTATATTTAATCATACAAACACTGTCAATTTCACCGAATAAGGTTCGGTTTTCTTCTACCTTCAAAAACGGCTCACACGTATTCTTCTTCTTTAAGATTTTGTTAAACAGCTATACGACTTTAACAAAAACATATTCAAAGCAAGGACGTGAAGAAGCTGACAACTTCCCAGAGCCGTTTCAAATTTTCTTGGCTTAAACTCTTATCCGCAGGCATGCCAGCAATCACAGCAAACTCTAATTCAAAAACTGCAGCCGTGTCTGGGTATTTGCAGGCTCACATGTTCCAGTTTTTTCAGTTACACGGGCATATACAACAAATGGCACTTCCCATCATTCACACGACACTGTTACACCCGTCCAAGCTTCCTAACACATCTCTTCCGACAGGTGTCGATATTAGTTGGTTGCTGTGAGGGACTGAAAACGCACAGGACAACCTACGTTTCAGGATCATTCTGCAGAGTGCAGCAGAATGCATAACACTTCACAAGAGAACATGTGTCGGACAGGGAGACACAATATGACACAAATCAAAGCGATAAACAGCCCCAGTTCTTCAGAATAACAAATATCTATGCGGCTCATAAATAAGTTCATTTCAACACAAAAGTCATCAATGACAGAAAAAACTAACATCTAACACATCAAACATAGGAACAATACAAATCAGATGATTGGTTCAATGTGTTTAAAAAAATCAGATCATGTAAGAATTTAGTTGAAAAAGCTTTTGAACAATAACAAGGAAAGAATGGAAAGAATTGATAAATAATAATACCTAGCAACGAGCAAAAATGATGCCCATCCTTTTCTCAAATCCCTCCTTCCTTGCCTTCTCTTTTTAAATTTTTTTCTCTTTTTGCATTTTTAAAAATGAAATAAAACTAGGTTTGTGGTGGTTGTGATAGTTTAGGAATCCTTGGTGGGTCCTACTTTTAGGGTTCAAATGATTTTTTAATTAAATTTAGAAGTATGTTATTTTAGTGTTCCAAAAAAAACCTAATGTCAATTGGGACATACCAGCATGCAAGGGGTCATTGATAGAAATCTGAAGATGTTTGCAATTTCCTAAAAATAGGGGAAATGCGTAAAAATGCCTAGGGGAAGTGCATAAAAATGACCCTATGGGTTTTTGGAAGTGTGGGCCATCCATGCAACTTTTTTTTGGATGTATAGGAGGGAATGATAGGTGGATTTTTCATGATGAAACATTCCCGTGGAATGTTACAAAATTTCGAAAACATTGATGATCATATTGGTAGTGTAGGCTTTGGCTTAAAAAAATTTGATGATTCATAGAGGAATTCTTGCCTCAATATAAGTTATGGATGCCTTTGATATAAGGAATTCTTGCCTTAATATCAATAGTTCCATGTTTCCATTAGATGATATTAATGTTGAGATATGGATGCCCAAATTTAGGACTGAGACTAATAGATGATACCCATTGAAGAACAAGCAAGTGATTGAAAAGGGCTTCTAGAAAATAAAAGGGACCTATTAGTTATATTGGCGAAGCTAAATGTTAAGTGTTTGATATGCTATCAATGTCACACGTGAAGTTGATACAATATATTGATATTTATTTTTATGTTCAAAATGAAGCTACACTAGTTTTTGTGTTTCTTAAGATGCCATTGTGAGAACTCTTATAGTATCCTACATGGGTTAGCTGCTAAATACATTGATTGTGTGCCTTATCCAATTAAGATATTTTGATGATGATGCTATATTATATCCTTTTTGACGTACATTGTTTGTCCTTTGCAGGATCGAATTTGTTGAGGTGGAAAAAGAAGCATTTTTCAATGAGGTACTATAGAAAGTGTGATGTATTTTAATGTGTATGGACATTGAAGCTTCATATGATAACTTAAATGATGTTTCACTATGATCCATTACTATACTCCTTTTAGTGTTTTTCGTCAAATTGTTTATCTTGAAGATTTATTAAATAATTTCCACAACTGCGTTGTAGTTATTAGGAGGAAAAATAAGTATTTTCATTGTCTACAAATAAGTACAAATGGACAATGCAATTAGGTTTAACAATTAGGACAAGTGTTTTTTGATTATTCCACATTGAATTGGCATTTGGGGCATCCAAATTCCTTTGTATATTCTTTAATAGCTTCTGGAATTTTTCTGTCTCGAAAGATCTTGCTTCTCCCTTCCTTTTTCCTATTCTCCCATTGGAGATAGAGGTTTCCTTCCTTTCTTTCTCTTATTTGGATTATCATCACATTGCCAATGTCTCCCTTATTTGGAAGTGTCTCAAACAGAAATGAAAATGATGAGGTAGCCCATCTTTGACCTTTCGATGCTTATTGGCATTATCTTCACTACCATTTCCAGTTGCTTTTACCATGAAGACCCTCAAATATTATGTGATAAGTCACATCGAATGACTTAGAACTAAATAAAGTCTTTAATGCCACACAAGCTTCCCCTAAGTTGATTTAATCTCCCAACCTTGCTTGCTGACTTATACTTTGATGATCTTTTCTTTGAATAGCTAATCATTAACAAATATTATTCTCATACAAGCATCACCATAAGATCAATATGAGCTCTTTTGAGCACGGTGAGACTAATATTAACTTCTTTTGAGTAACCACCTACGGAAGACCAAGTGTCACAACTTAGAAATCCACTTATTTAGAAAAAAAAATGACTTTACCCACTGATTCAGTAATGGCCCCCAACATCCCTTTTTGCAAATACCCTCTATGCAAGATGAAATAGAAATTCCCACCTGCAAAAGAGGCCCTTTGGACAAGGCATTTAAAATGGAAGCAAGAGATATTACAAAACAAAAAGTTGTATGTTGCATCTATGCCAATGGTCTTCCTTTCAATTTGGTGAGACCACCATATTGGCAGTAAATGGTGTTGGCAATTAATAGTGCACCTGCTGGTTTCACAAGTCTTGGGTATGAAAAGGTGCACACCACCTTATTGAGAAAAGAGAAGAATTTTATAGAGACATCATTGAAACCAATTAGAGATTGTTGGGTTGAATCGGGAGTTTCTATTGTTTTCGATGGATGGAAAGATTGCAAAAATTGTACATTAATAAATGTTAATGCAGTGTCCCCCAAAGGACCAATGTTTTTGAGGGTGGTTGATTGTCAGGGGCAAATCAAAGATGTGGAGCTCATTTCCAAAATCCTCTTTGAGTCCATAGAGATGGTGGGTCATGAGAATGTGGTCCAAGTCATTACTGACAATGTGAAAATTGTAGGGCTGCAGGTGCTTTGGATGAGCAAAGATATGAGCACATTTTTTGGACACCTGGCACTCAAATAGAATGGGTGAAAGAAATATACCAAGAGGGTGAGGAGTTCCAGATTGAAATTTATTGAAACACAAAATAAGTTGGAACTATATTACCAAGTGATTAAGCAAGAATCGTGGCTTTCATCTTTTGGAAGCATAATGTATCTATCATTAATACAAACGTCCAAGAAAACAAGAACAATGTACACATAGATGGAGTGAAGGGTGCTATAATACTTAGGTAGTACATAGCACATGGTTATTGAGTCAAGGATGAACAACAATATATATTATTAGAGATCCACTTCAGCAATAGTGTTTCAAAGAATCACATTCACACGGCAGCAATTATAAGATAATAGTGAATACTATGATGATAATGATTGATAGGAGGAATCATGGTTTGAATCATAGATCAAATTATCGCAGATATATTTGTGATAAATCAACTTATCGCGATATTTTCTGCTGGCCGATAAGTAACGTCAAGTTTGCGCCAAACTTATCGCAGATAACTTAGAAAAATATCGCAGATATTTTGTGCACTTCTCGGCGATAAATCGCTGTTTTATCGTGATAAGTTGAAAACTGATCACCTGCGTGCCTGGTATAGAGCGATGAACCACTGATAATGTTTTTCTGTTGCTGACTAATCAAACTTATATATTGGGAGGAATTTGTTTGTTTGTACACGTCAAAGACCTGCTGGTTATCAGGTGCTGCAATGACTTCAGTCCATTGTTTCTTGATTGACTAATATGTGTATTATTATTAATAACTATTCATATTATTTTATATCATTAGTAATTGATTTAGTAGATTTATTTATAATAATAATAATTTATTTATTATATAATTTTGTTATTACATATTATATTATTATATTAATAAAATATTGTATCAGTAATATATATTCTATATTAATAATATATTATATTATTACGAGAGCTGTTAGGAAGGGGAAGAGGAACATGTAGACTATTTTGATATTGTACTTGACATTTGTATTTGCCTATAGTTTTACAAAGACAATTTTCTATTTTTAGTTTGCTTCGGAGTTTAGACTATCAGACTATGGCTACCAGCCATCAACATTCCACATGAGGATGTGATTTTGTTATATATTTGCATTTATATATATCTAGATCAGCTTGTTTGGTTTGTTTACTCAGTAGATGCATATCCTTATTGAATTTTGCAAAAAAATGCATTTCTAATTAAATTTAAGTAATTTTTTAAGTTCCCGATATTTTCTCGATAAGTTTCCGACTTGTCTCCAATATTTCCCGATATTTTTTTTTTGCCCTCGGCAATGTAATGTCCCTGTTTTTTTAGGCTCTTGGGATTAGCTTATCATGTGACCCTCGTAGGCTAATGAGGATGGACAGAGGGTCTCTTTCAGTGGGCATCTACTTCAGGATTCAGTATGCTTTGGTTTGGCGTCATTCGGACTTCATTTGCTATAGTTTTGCCATGTTTACTATTTATAGTAAGCCTGATGTTGTATGAGGACCCTTTCTATTTTTGGAAAGTGCATTTGGTCACATGGGGAAATAATAGGTGTGACTCTTGTTTTAGATGGCATATTAAAAGGATTAGTATTTTGGGAGTTATTATTATTTTGGTGGCCAAATTATTATTAAATCATTAAATGGCTTATTATAAAGTTATAATTTAACTTTATAATTTCACTTAAGTTGAGGGTTGAGTCATCATAGGAAGGGGCCATTTATTTAATTAATTCATGGAAGCCTAGGCCAAGGTATTATTTTAAAGTATTGGAGTAAATGAATTATTAAAAGGAAAAGTATATTTATTTATTCCACATTGGTAAGAATTGTGTTTGAGTTCTCACAAGAAAGAATAAAAAGGGTCTTGAGAGCTCATTCTAAGATATCTATTATTCATTTGATGAAAATTTTATGAAGTTCTTGGCTACGAGAAATGGCTAGGGTTTGAGGACTGATTCCTCTTTTGGCAATTTGAATCATCATTGATTGATGATGAATTTTGCAAACTGAATTGTGAGAATACAATTTTGATTCTAGAAATTCAATTTGCTGCTGAGGTAGAGCAAATTGAATTAACTTCTCTATTGTGTTTACTGTTATTGAGAAGTTGTTTGTGAGTTTGGTCTTCATAGTTTGGAGAGAATTCTTCATAAATTCAATAGCATTGTTGGGGGTTATTGTTTAGCAATTATGGAAGATGCTGGGAGTTATTGACAAGCATCTTTAAGGCTGCCGTACGAAATTCTGGAAGGGCCGTACAGATTTTATGTAGGCTGCTGTACGGACATGGCAGGGCCGTACACTACTGATTAATGATTGCAAGTTTGAGGGCTGAAACAGGTTGCTGCTGTTGTGAATTGGTTGGAGTTACACTTGGTTAGTTTTTGAAGACATCATTGCAAAAAGGGGAGGAGTTTAATGCTTGGTGCCAATTCTTCATGTGGCTGCATTTCATTCCCAGCATGCACGTTTTGTCAAGGTGCCATATTCTGAATTGTTTATTGTAATGGTTATTGTTAATGACAGGCTGGTTGAGCTCCAATTTAAATAAGCAATGAAGTTGATATAAATTTCTATTGTTCATAATGCTTATGTTGAGAAATTCAGTGAAATATTATCTCTGATTTTTAATTGAAATTTTGCAAATAAGTTATAAATATTTTGGATCTCTGTTAAATTACAAATAAAATTGAGAAAAGAGTTAGTTTCCAGTTGAGAGCCAGTTGGGTTCCTTACAGGCAATAAGTTGTCCATAGCGATATTTTGAACTATGGTTTGAATATTGTTGACTACATGATACAATCAATTGACTCAAAGGATCACAGTAACGTGAAGGATCGTTCCTGAGGGAAGCATGTGCGTAAGTACAATATGATTACATGCATATTGACAAAGGTAATTGAGGACTATACAATATTGATCAGCAAGGAAGATAGATTGACTCTATCGACCAATCAATGATATCATATCAGCAAGTAGTGTAAGATAACTTATATTCACTCAGGGGAAATGTTCGAATTGTGGATCATTAGCATTTTGTGGCACGTCAAGAATATTGATGGGTAAGTGTAGTCTTGTAATACCAATCAATATGTTTAGGGCATTGGGTCATGATGGCTAAGCATACAAACAAATTGATAACAACCCAAGGCTTGAAAGTAGCGATTAGTAAAGAAACTAACTGGTTGGTGTAATTAAGATAAGGAAAGGAGACTATTACAAGGGGACATGAGTCATGCCCTTTCCAACGTAGCCTATCATTCCATTTGAGAAGGTATATTAATTCATTTCCTCTCCATCTCATTGGGATCATCAAACAATTTTATAACTTATTTCGTATCCTTTATGGATTGCTCTATTTAGAGCATATGGCCTCACTACATCCTTGGTGCAAGTATGTAAAGATTTATTCAGAGACGACATCTCCAGTGCATAAATTTATTGTTATATTAGACCCAACAGGTGCTATCACCATATTTAGTAGACAACATCTTCAGTGCATATAATCATTGTTACATCAGATACAACCAACATGATCATTGGAGGTACGCTTTAGCATATCAGAGATGACAACTAGATCGCTGTTGTAAATTTACATAAGACTTTGCATATATTCAGTGCCTCATCAAACACAACAGTATTTATATTTATATAAACGATTGTTTCACAATCGTTCGGTGATATTTTCCATTGTATGTATCACAATAGTATATCAGATATTGCAATTGTTAGTATTAGACATGATGTAATGTCCCCATTTTCATGAGCATTGGAGTTTGAGGGATTAGCCTATTATTGTGTTCCTCATAGGCTAATCATTGTGAATAGAGAGTCTTCTGAGGCGAAGACTTGTTTAATGGAGGTTCTTATCTTCTCCATAATTCCGTATATTCTTAGTTTGGCTTAGATTGGACTTCGTTTGGGCTCAGTTTCATATATTTACTATTTATAGTAAGTGAGGTTGATCGAGAAGGGCCCTTTCTATTTTTTAGTAAGACAATCATACAGATAGAGGATACAATGGTTGACTCCCTAGTTTAGACGGTTCATCAAATAATGAGTATTTTTCAAATCATGACATTTTAATTATTAATAAAGTAATACTTTATTATTAATTAATTAAAAGTGCACATCATTAAATGCTATTTGACTTTATTATTAAAGGGGATCATCTAATGATTATAAAGTCAAATTATTAAGTGCATATGAGGAATAATGTAAAGTGCCAACTTAAAGGGAGACATAAGTGTTTATTAAGATATACTTTATATTATTTTGTTGTGCACCAAATGGAAGGAAATATAATAAATTATTATATTTCAAACTTTGCAACAAAAGCACATATGTTCTTTAAGTTATGCAAAGAGTGAACTTGAAGCTTCTAGCCAATTTGCCTTGGAGATTATAAATGCATTCAATGCAAAGATTAATTCTTCTTGATGCATTTGATATTTTGTTGATTTGGTTGAGAGTTGGAGACAAGGGTTTGAGTCTCAGGCTTGAAGAATTGTAAATTCTTCCAAGTGTAATAGCCCAGTGAATTGGTGAAACACCTGACTAATTGTGCTAGGCTTTGGCTTCACTCAGAGGCCAAGATTGATATCATTGTTTGCAGAGATCAACATTTCGCAGCCCCATTTCATTTCAGACATCTTTACAAGGGAAGAAAATTAATTATATTGCAGATCACAGCAGTATAAAGAGGCTGTGTTTGGAGATTAAGGCTGCCGCTGCTTCATTAGTGGGACGACACTCATTAATTATAGGCAGTGATAATAATTTGAGGGGCTGGTGTTTGCAGAAGGGAAGGCACGTTTTGATTTGAGGGTGCCATTTTTTTTTAGTTTCAGCTTGACGTCTAGGAAACTTCATTTCCAGTGTGCTGTGATTGCTACTAGAGAATTCCAGTTACAAAGAATTCAGATTTCTAGGTTTCTCATTGTATATCAACATCATTTAGTTTGGCACATTGTACTTGGCTTGGCATTTGTTAAAAATGAGTTATTTGGTTGCATAATAATTGTTTGATGAAATGCCTTTGATGTAGCTATTCATTTTCAGTTTATAATAAATCAATAATATGCATGCCAAGTGTTTGTCAAAATGTCTATTGGCTGTAGGTGCACATTTTACATGTAGAAATCATATGTATGCTTTCAAAAGGTCAAAAAGGATTGCATTTGCATTTTAATTCTTTGGCTAGATATCTTAGAAATCTTTTGCAAGCATTTAAACTTCATTTGAAAGCATTCCAAGCAAGCAAAAACAATCGGAAAATAGAAGACAGTGAGATAGAGCTTGCATGCAAAGTGTTGACAAAATGTCAAACATCTGAAAAATAAAGCAATTTGGTGTTTGTCAGAGTTAGAATCAGCAGGGGTTATTACACATGAGCATTATACATTCATTGCATTTTTGAGTCAAATACAGTGAGCATCAAATAAGTATCAGATTTTGTCCAATTTAATAAATCAGAATTTATATTTGTCTTCCATTACTTGCTTAAAATCATATCCACTTAACATAACAATTAGGAATAGTGGAATAATAGTCCTAGCATTTAAATAAGGGACATTACATATTGGGTGCAATGGTAATTAGCAACCAATGGGCTGTTTGGAAGTAGTCAAATTCAGAGTGGGCCCAAAAGGTCAAGTCAGTGATCTTGGATGATGATTGGTGGGCTCGTGTGGAATATGTATAGAATTTCACCTAGCCTATCATGATTATGCTTAGGTTTGCTGATACAAATTCACCATTTTTGGGGGGTGGCTATGGTGGCATGGACGTAGTGATGGAGAAAATAAAAGTCATAATAGAAAAAAGAGAATGACCTTGAAGAGACCTTTTTCAAATGGGTGGAATTAATCATTCTTCATTGTTGGAACAAGATGACCATGCCATTGCACCTCCTTGCATGTGCACTATCTCCAAGGTACTATAGTGCTGAAGTATTTTCTTTGCCAAGGAGATTACCACCATATGGAGATTCTGAAGTTGCTAATAGGTATAAGCAGGCACTTGCTAGACTCCTCACAGGTCCGAAAGTGGAGGAAAATGTTAGGAGAGAATTTGGCTTGTTCATCTCAGGAAGAACTTATACTCCTTGTATTGTTAATGGCCAATCCAAAATGGATGCTACTACATGGTGGTACATTCATGGTCAAAATTTTATGTTCCTCCAACCTCTTGCAATCAAGATTCTATCACAAGTAAGTTTTTTTGGTTTCTTATTTTACCATGTTTATTGTACTAGTTTTTTTGGTTTTTATTTTTACCATTTTATTGTAGAATTTAGTATTTAACATTCTTTAATTTATTTTGCATGTTTTATTTTTATTTTTTGTTGGTTTTCTCTCCAATTTCAACTAGTTGCGAGTTCTTCAACTGAATGGAATTGGAGTACATACTCTTTTATCCACTCAGTCTTAGCGTAAAAGAGAAGACTACTTGGTTTATGTTCATTCCAATTTGCGTCTTCTATAATGTAAGGAACCCCAATACAAGAATGGGTGAGCAAAGTTTTGGGATGTAACCCCTAAGTGTACCAACTTGGATGCAACTATTGATGATCTTGCTAGAGTCTCTATAGGTGGTATTGATGACATACCTACACATGATGCAGCTAGTGCGAGTGGCACCTGCAAATGCAATGGATGATGATTTTTATGATAATCCTTTTGATGATTGATGAACTACATGAAGATAGAAGACAATGGATGCAGCTATCCTCCCAAAGGAATGCACTGCCGTACAACTTTGAAAAATCTGAAAATGCAGCAGATTTTTACAAAAATTTTAGGATCTGTTCTTCTTCATCTGCGTATTTTGGATCGAAAACAACCAACAAATTTCGGAAAAAAACTCTGCATTTTCGCAGATTTGAGAATTTTTTTTTTTTCATTAGTGGTGCGTTCTATTGGGAGGATAGCCGCCGCCGAAGACAATTACCATCTTTGATTGTCAATTTTGTAATTGTAATGATTTTCAGTTGAATTGTGAACCTAGAATATATGAATGGTATATGACTTAATATTGAAATTCTGAACTATCAATTGGCATTTAATATTTTATCTTTGGCATTTGGCATCGATCAATGATGAAGTATCACACTATCAAATGATATAGTTTTATAATTCTGTATATTTCTTTAATTTTTTTGTATATATATATACACACACATGCTCATGTACCTTTACCCACCCAAACCCAATTTTTTTTTGCCCATACCCATGTACCGCATTCTTGTACCCATACCCGTACCAGCAACTTAGGTTTTAATTGAACTTGTGGTTGTAGGGTAAAATTTAGGGCAATCCCAAAGGGGACATTACAGGTCCATATTTACATTATAAATTTCATTCATAATTCACCAACCTGAATCTTAACAAACTGAAAGATTCAATTAAACATCTTGTCCTCTAAGGATGATGCTTTGAAAACAGTTATATCCTTCGAAATCAGATTCTCAAATGCTGAAAATTGATACAGAGGTTGCATAACATGAACAATAAGCAATTAACGAATTAAAATAACACATGAAAACCATAATTAACACAAGATTTTCTACTAGAATTACTCAATTTGGAAGCACTTAAGAAGACCGGGGCTTTGCCTCCTTGTCATCATACTGCAAGATTTAAAATTGAATTACTTCAATGAAGCCTTCAAGAATACACTACAAATTTTGCAGCATTACTACAATGATCTCAAGTGGGTGTACCTAGACAAATGTATGAGAAAATGAGTCAGACCAAGACCCCAAATAGAAAATCAATTGAAAAGATAGAACAATCATTTTTCTTCCTTCTCAATACTTGAATCTTGGCATAAACTGTTTTTCTATACAGCTGATCCAATCAATTATTAATTTTCAATAAATATTGTGGGCTCCAGGATGGTATGCTTACCCTGAATCAAGTGTTATGCTCACACTAAACACTTGATTAGTCATACAAATTTACAAACTATGAAGTAGTCTATCACATCAATTAAGCTGATTTACATCACTCTGCATGGTCCAATTTGGATAAGGCCACATGGCCTCTTTGTCTCTTTTACTTTCAAATGGCTTCTTAAAGTACAATGCAGGATCCTCAAATTGGTTTGAATCAAGCAGAAATTAAAGAAATACTGTAATTCTCTCCTGTGTCTATTAACTCTTTTAGAGTTTCGCAGATTTCCCATTCGCTCTGCACAATCTGATGTTTTGTATTTAAATTGTCTGATTTTTTCGAACTTTGATCTCATATGGACCAAGTATATCCCCATAACTGATCTGCATTAACAATCTATTTTATCACCCTCGTTAATTTTTTTAAGCCTTATTTTGCTTATCTGATGATTGAGGGAACTCCTCAGGTATTGTAATTTGTTAAAAATAAAAAAATGAACTTCTTAATTTCTTTAGTGAGCAATAAAGTATAAAAGCCGAGTCATTGACACTATATACAAATCAAAAGTCCACTCATAGGCTGAATTGCTAATGTATTTGGATTTAGTATGCATTTTAGCAGTCATGATGGTGTTTGGCCATTAATGAATGCAAATATAGTTTTTCATTTTTTCTTTCTTCTCTTCAGTATTTGTCTCAGAATTTTTTTTCATTTCTTAGTGAATAGTTCTGTCTGTATTGCACCTATTGATCTTACGGACTATGCAGGTGAAGATTTCTGTTCAAGGTGCTCATGGGCTACCTGCTCAGATTGCAGGGATTACATTCCTAGAGTCATTGGTAGGCAACTGGGGTTCAAATGATCTTCACTAACATTTATTTGAAATCCTCATTGATGAATGATTGCAAAGTTATAAATTTAGTGTATATCTTTGTTAAAGTGATATTCTTACACGTTTTGTAGGTTTCTGAATTTTTACCTTCAACAGCCAGTGCGATGGGGCTTCCAGCAGAGTTCCATGAACAATGTCGCACTAACTTGGAATTAGTTTATTTGCAGGTGTTGCATGTATTTACCATTCTCATCAAAAATGAAAAAAATGCAAATTAGAGATGAAGCTGTTGATTGTTTTATTACTTTGTTTTCATGTATTTGTGAGAACCCATTGTAATTTATCATTGTCTCATCTGGCCATTTTGCAGCAATTTTATTCTTGGACTCAAGATGCTGCTTTCAGTGTAGCTCAAAGAGCAGCTCAAGGCATTGGAACTGAAATGAAGGTCTGTACTGCAGCTTTGCACCTGATGTCTCAAATTTTGAACTGGGATTTCAAAGGGAACACAATTGGGGGGGCTGGGGGTGTTTTGATTATTGGGAAGAATAGAACGCACATTTTCTCATCATTTTCAGGCTCGGAGGTTGCACATAAGAAGTCTAGTGAACAGAATGTTGTGCAGGTGAGGAAGCATACTGGTTGGCAAAGAACAGATGTATTGATGATTCTATGGAACCATTATATTCAAATGTTCAAATTTGTTTGTTATTTCTATTGTATATGTTTCAGCCCGGACCAGGTTGGCGTGAGCTTCTACTGTCTCCTGATCGTGTCAAGTGGCTTCTGGAATTCTATGCAACTTTGAGACAAAATGACTCAAGGAATGGGAGTAGGATAGAATCTCCTCTTGCCATTTATTGTCGGCAGCTGATCATACAATTTTGTTGTTTGACTGGAAGTATATTTCCTTCAGGTAAACACCTTAGCTTAGAAATATGAAAACCTGATAATAATCTGTATGATGCTTACCCATCCTTATAGATTATGATTTGCTAACAATGCCTTAAAAATCTGGTTGCCTTTATTATGTAAGATTGTTTGCATGCTTTGTAACTGTATAGATGATAACGTTAAGACTTCAACTTGGCAAAAACCCAGCAAACTGATTTTTGACTTGGACCTAGACTTGGAGGAAAACCTGGCCAAAATTTTTTAAAACTTGGGAAAATCTAAAAATCATTTCAAATTTCAAATTTAAGGATTTTTTTTATTGCATTCTATTTTAAAAAAACTTACAAATATACTATGTTCTATGAAGTCTAGGAATGGGGGAACCAAGGGCCTAGATTTGAGAATGGTGGTGGGATGTTAATGGATGGTGCCAAGTGGGGGTCTGGAGTAGAGCTCCCAGCAGGGTAAAGCGGCAGCATGGAGTCCCCACCACAAAGCCCAACTTACGGCATTGGAACCGAAATTTTTCAATGCACATGTGACTTTTATAATTTTATTACTATGTTTTTTGGCATCATCAAGTCCTTGTTGCTCTCACTCTTCCTAATGCTCAGACTGTGATGTCCCCGATTTTAGGCCTTTGGGATTAGCTTGTTTCAGTGACCCTCATAAGCTAATTAGGTTGTCAGAGGGGGTCGTTTGGTAGAGCCAATGGTTGGTTTCCACTCTGGAGATCGAAGATGCGAGGATTGTTCTTCGTTGGGGTCAGATTAGCAGACTTACTATTTATAGTAAGTGGTATTTTTGGTATTGCTATGTTTGGCAGAGCGTCTGTGCAGGGGTTTCAAATGACTCAAAGCTTCTTTTACAAAATCTCCAGTTTGAGGGACTTACTATTTTTAGTAAGTCTAATTTGGTCTGGTTGCTATTTTTGGCAGAGCAATGTATGATTTGGATGCCGTGTCAGAGTTCGGGATGCTATTGTCAGAAGTTTTTTATAACATCGCATTATATTTGAAGTTCTTAAATCATGTCTACTTTAATTTAATATCTTATGCAATTATATGTTATAATTTGATTGTGTTGAAGAAGGCTCTTAAGTAAAAGGTGTAAAGAAGAAGCCTTCATTAAAAGGTTATAAATAAGCCTTGAGAATGGGATTTCATTCACCCATTGTTATTTTGTTAAAATTGAAAAGTTGAAAAGTGAGTTTGGAGGAGAAATCAAAATTGTTGAAGGAGAGCTAGGGTTTGATTGTTTGGTCTTCATATCTGGAGAAAACGTCAAGCACTGTGCTGGAAATTGCAGAGATTTGTTCGTATTCAGAATGCCATTATTGAGAGTGTGTTTTGTTAAAGTCTGGATGATATTTGGAGGCCGTACAAAATTCCTTGAAGTTGTACGTTTTCAGCAGAATTGTATTTGCTGGCTGAAAAACGGTTGTCTTGTGTGTTGGTTAGAGTTCGTAGCAAGGGAGAGAAGAACGGAAATTGTTGGCATCAATTTCTAGATGGGCTGTGTCACAATTTCCTTGGGCTGTGAGTAATTTAGAGGTTATCAAAGAGGGGAACAATAGTATTTGCAGGTGGCGTCAATCTTTGTATAGCTGCGTTTCAAACTTGGAGGATATAAATTAATTATTATGCAGCCATGTCTTCAAAGAAGGTGCAATATAAACATTTGGTATTTGTAATAATCATTGTTTAGTCTATTTCATGATCAATAATATTTCTGGTGCATTTTCAAAGTTAGTTAAATTGCTGGTGTTAAATTTATTATGTTGAGAAAATTACAAAAAATCATATATGCTTTAAAATTACAAAAAAAATTGCAATTAAAATAGAGATAGAAGCCAGTTTGCTTTTGAGAGCCAGTTGGGCTCATCACTCTAATGATGAAGACTTGACTAATGCTCTTACTCTTGTTTTTGTTGTTCTCACTTTTACAATCCTAATGCTCTCACTTTGGAAGCTTGCTATTAATACTTGCAGCCTTGCTCAATGCTGTTGAGACTTGATACTGATTTGGAATGAGGCTAGGATCTTAATATGTTGTGTTTTGTGAGTGCTTAGGGTGTAGTAGTTGTCCTTAAACCATTAGGGTTTGGGTTAGTGACTTGAATATTTAAAAATATACCTATTTTCTTTAAAACCTTTTGTTTCAAATTTTTGATGCAAGGGACAGCTAGGAGTGTCTAGTGCATTTGTGGGACATTGAAAGTCCATGAGGGTCCATGAGATGACCCTATCTTTCCCTGAAGTCTCCAAATCAGGCGGATGCCCCAGCAATATCCCCTCTCTAAGGGAGACATCTTGGGATATATCCATTATCTATAGGTGGTGGTGGTGATATAGTGTGGAGATGTTCATATCTCGGAAATGGAAGGAATTTTTTTTAGGGGCGGAGGGGGCGGGGGGAGGAGCGCGGGGTCAGGGGGATGCATCCTCATAGAACATTGCAACTATACACAAAATATAATCAATCAGATCTAGTGTATGCATGCATACACAATGAAGTTGGATTGTTAGATCAAAAGCTTGATTATTAGAAGATGAAACATCTCGAGGGGCCTTCCAATGAAGGTGTGCTTAAGGTGAACGTTGCCTTTGAGCTGTTTTGACATAATGACAAATAATAGTTTCAGATTGTTTTTGAAGAAAGTAGGGAAAGATGTTGAAAGACATGGAAATTTTGGGCTGAAATGACTTTAAAACCATTCTATAAAGATTTAATCAATGGTCAAGGGGCAAAAAAGGCTTAACAAAAGAACTTCTTGCTTTGCATTTCAACGATGTCAAGATTGATTATGAAGCACAATTGAAGGATTAAGCAGTAAATGGAGGTTGGAAATGACATCCAAAGGGCCTTCAAGATTCAAAAATACATAGAAAGTGCACTTTATTCTTTTGAAAAGGAAATCATATGTAATGTCTATTAAAGTAATATTGTTATATTTTACATAATGGTCATTACAGTAACATTCTCTTAATTCAGTTGATTAGTTTCTAGTAAGTTTGTGCTCTTTAAGTTGTTTAGTTAGTTTATTAACTTTCTATTCTGTCTTTAGTTCTCATCCATTTCCATTATGGAAGATTTTCTTGTAATCTCTTATTTAAGAAGTATTCCTCTCCTTTGTTTTTATATTGAATATCTCAATCAATTATCATTTCATGGTATCAGAGCAAAGGTTGGTTTTTGACATTTTTTCCAATAAAATTCGCAGTTCCATTACCTAGAAATTTCGAGGAAATTTCAAGAAGTTTTTTCCTGGTTTTTTGAAAACAAAAGTTGTGCTGTTTTTTGGTGGATTATTTTTATAGAATAAAATTCGTGGTTTTTCCTAAACATTTTTATCAAACAATTGTTTTTGCTTTATTCAGACACATATTCGCTGTTTTGAATGTTTCAGACCAGCATAATTATTTGAAAATAATTACTGTAATATCTGTCGATGGAAAGCTGGAAAAGAATACAAATATCCCTAAACTAAATCATTCAATGAAATTCATTAAATTCTGACCATTATTAAGTAATCCTTGAGTACTCAGGAACATGGATGTATAACAATCCATATAGCTCCGAGTCACATTCCAATCAATATTATCATAGCCCCTGGAGACACCATTTATACACTAGCCTCTGAAGATACCATTCATACATTCTGGTAATTGGTTCTTATAAAATATAATTACAGCCTAATGAAAATGTGCCCAATTATATTCCAATAAGTTTCCCATGACAAGCCTAGCCTGTAGTATATGTTCCAAGTATCCCAGTGCTCCTTCATGATTACCGAGTTTCGTGTTTGGTAGTTGGTTTTCTCAATATTGGGCGACCAGTCTGTCTTGCTGAGTTAAATGATGTCATTCAAACATATACAACCAATAGCATTGCCTGATAACAGTAGTTTATGAATCTTACATGCCAATAGCGGGGGTCTCTAAAAAGAAGAGATGCATATTGCTCCACTAATATTATCAACATCCGGTGGAAATAATCTCTATGCAAGAACCTCCTGCGCATAAGGGAAAGTGTAATGTACCCTTATATGATCTCTTAGGATTTAACCAAATTTCTTAAATTGCAAGAGACTTCTTTCTATTTTATCCTTTATTTTATATCACTTACAGATATGTATAGTAATGATATCCTTAATGGAGATATTGATTAGTGCAAATGTTATCTAGCTCGGCATTATGCAAGAGGTATATTGCCAAACACTAATTCTAATATAATCCTTGATGATAGTATGATTGCCATATAATGGAGATTGCCTTGATCACAAAGATGACTTAATATCTCAGATACTTATGCAATAGAAATGTTGATGAAACAAAGATCGATCTGAATATATCTGATACTGATCTTGAATATGATATGAGAGTTATTCTATAATGGATGATGAAAGTATGGAATTGATATTATAAGGGATGTATCTGTTATATCGATTTAGACATGGAAGTCTAATATCGAATTGAATGTATGGATCAGTCTTGGATGATTATGATCTTACGCGAATCCAAGCATTACAATGATTTGCAAAATGAATGCTGCTGTTCCTGATCTGCTACTGTATTATGTATATGAAGAAAATCACTTATGATTTCAAATGTTCACTTGGATGCTGCTTCTATATTTTGATTTTTGCTACTCAATTGAGCCTACTGAATTTAAGGTAATAATAAAATATCAAATCTCGACACCATCTCCACATACTTATCATTCTGTTTTATATTATCATAGTTCTGATAGAGAGACACAGCACTTGGGAGGATGATGACCTTTGAGATGAACATATCATGTGTTTGCTTAATCGCAGCCCTTGAGTACAAATTACCTTTTACTAAATCAACTTTCAAACAATTAGTCATTTTTCTGTTCCTGATCTGCTACTGTATTATGTATATGATGGTCAATTATGATTTCATATGTTCACTTGGATGCTGTTTCTTATGCATGTCTTGAATATCATGCATTAACTTGCATAAGTTCGCCTACTATAGGCTTTACCACTTATCTGCTTTGTCTGATTGAAATCTCTATAAGTAAGCAGTCTTATGTGAAGCTTTCCCTGATTTATAACTTAGAATTATATGATTCTATATTTTTATCTTCGCTGCTCAATTGAGCTTACTGAATTTAAGGTAATAATAAAATATTAAATCTCCACACCATCTCAACACACTTATCATTCTGTTTTATATTCTCATAGTTCTGATAGAGAGACACATCACTTGGGAGGATGGTGTCCTTTTAGATGAACATATCACGTCTCTCCTTAGTCATACCCCTTGAATACAAATTATCTTTTACTAAATCAAGTTAGAAACAATTATCATTTAATTACTATTTCTCTTTTATGGTTCAGTCAGCATAATAAACAACAAACCTTGCATTAATAATTCGATATCTTTTTTAAAGAACAATTGTTGCTTGCTTATCATCTCACCCAATAAGAGGAGTCACGCTCGGTAATTATAGTCATGGCGACCTAATATTTGATTCATACAATCGAATCTTTCTGGCTAAATATTCTTCACGACACTGAGAAAGAATAGATTGCCTAAGGGAGTGAGTCGATATGACCCCCTTCATATGCTGCCTTTGCTTATTATTTTGCAATCTCTATTGGATCTTGAAGATATGTCCATCTTCACAAGAAACTGATAAAGGAAGCCAATTTGATAATATATTTATTGCTTTCTATTCCACAATGTCTCCTACTTCTATGACTAAGACAAATTAGATTACTTTGATAATGTTCTCTTCATATTACCATAGTCTTGCATTCTGAAATCTTTTCCTTAACTTCCACTAGCTGTAGCTTTCATGGCAAACGAGGGCAGTATTGTCTGATTTTGATGGGGACATCACACAAAGCAAGTCAGAGTTTGGTGTATGTCGCTCTAATTTCTGGATATTAGGATATTGCCCTGAAGGTGCAAGCAATGTATAAGTCCCGTGATGTGTCTCAGACAACCAGTCCGCTGCTATGAATGCAATATTTGCACCACTACCGCGTTACAAGTGTAAATGAATGTTAGTATATTTCCCTGAAGGTGCAAGTGCTATTTCCGTGAAGGTGCAAGCAATGTATAACTTGTTGGCATTAAGAGATCATAACCGGTAAGCCTGCTACCGGTACAAGTATTGTCATTGATTGGCAAAAGAGGATAGAGATTTGTCATCTCTCTAAAGTCTAAAGATCTGAGGAGATCTGTATGAAAGGAGGCTGGTTTGGCAACCGGTGACAACATGCAAGAAAGAAAAGACTGTAATCGAGAGCAACCGGTCACTACACAAAGCATCAACAATTGGGTAATGTACACAGTCAAGGAAATAAGGATTCAACTGTCAACCGAGGACCAGGATACAACCGGTGTAGACAAGCATAGAGGAAGTAAAGGTACAAACCGGTGTCAACAACACAACCGAGGAATGTGCGACTGGTAAGAAAAGGAAGGGACAGTGACAGGTCAAAGACTCTTACCTATTCACAACAGGAGGATCTCAACCGATCTAGTAAAGATTCCTGTATGAACCGAGGAAGTCATAGTCAACTATTTGTTTCAACCAACTCTTTGATCGGGATTTCCTGCACTAAATCCGGAAGACTTTGAGTTAACATCGTGATCGGTTTGAGGCGCGTTTGGAGGTTTTAAAGCCGGAATTAGTGGCTTTAAAACTAAGAGTTATCTCTTGTGAAGGAAAGGTGCTTGACACGCATCTATTGTTTCCTTCATAAAGCGGATAAAGCAAGAGCATGCATCGGATGTTTCCTTAGTGAACTGATACTCCACTGAGTGATGTATCCAAAAGGGATCTAAAGTTAGGTCATGCATGAGAGGCGCAATTAGGGCAAGAACTCTATATATTCTTCTGCCTGTTGAGAATATGAGTTGCCTTCATTCAATCGAAGAAAAAAGTGAACTTGAAAGCTTAAAAGAAGCTAGGGAAAATTGAGAAGAGAAGAAGAGAGAAAGAAGAGTGTGTAGAGAAGCACAACAGTAGAGGAGAACACACCTGTGGCGACCAGTGATGCTTCTCAGTTGAGCACAAACAGAGATCTTATCAGGCTATGCAAAACCATTTGTAAAAGGTTAATTTCTCTATTATTTTCTATTAATTACAATAGTTAAATCCCAGTATTTGGGTGGACTCTAATAGGTCCCTTGTATCAAATCCCTTAACCGGGTGACATCTCTCAAGGTGTTCTAAGTCCTCTAACTAGGCAGGCACTAACCGGCCTTATTGTAACAAATTCCTTAACCGGGTCGCATCTAACAGTGCATTGTAATCCTTTAACCGGGAAGGCTTCTAACAGGGTGTACGCCAGAAGAGTACAAAATTTGTGAGGTCTCCTCACACCGTGGTTTTCACCCTAATCGGGTTTCCACGTGATAAATCTGGTGTCACTGTGTGATTGTTTGCTTGTTATTATATGCTTGAATCTGTTTGGCTTACAGTTATAAGTATATTTCACCAGATTTAAAGAGAAAAGTTTTAGAGGTGCCGATTCACCCCTCCCCTCTCAGCACCGGTTGAGACTGTCAATTGGTATCAGAGCCAAGTCTTATTTTCTTTACTGCTTAACTGCATAAAGAAAAAGTCAAGATGATGAGAAAGGAAGGACCAAAGTTTTAAAAAGAAAACTTTACTTTGTGGTGCAGCAGAATGAAGCTGTATATGAAGACCATCGGAGATCAATATTGGAATCATGTAACCATTGATTACACTGAACCCTCCGGCATCCTAACACCTAATGAACATAAGATCAAGTCTGGGCACATGACTGCTATGGATATGATAGCTAGCACACTACCTGATCATGTCTATGCTGAGATAGAACATCTAGAATCTGTCTTCAAGATGTGGGCCAAGTTGCAAGTGGTATATGGAGGAGACCCAAATGTTCAAAGAGCCAAGGTTGAAAGCCTCGGAGGAAAGTATGATGACATGAGGATGGATGAAGGAGAAGACATTGAGCAATACAACAACTAGATCAAAGAGGTGATCAACTTCATCAAAAGCGTTGGAGGAAAGCTCAGTGAAGAGGAGGTGGTTAGCAAAATACTGAGAACTCTTAGACCTTAGTATGCCATTAAGATCTCTGCTATTCAAGAGCTCAGATCGGTGACCAAAGATCAAGTCACCCTAGACTCCCTAATCGGTAAGCTGGCTGCTTTTGAATTAAGTAATTTTGATAATAGCTTACCCATTCAGGATGCAACATTTAAATCTTCTATCAATATGTCTTCCACCAAAAAGGGAAGAGAAACCGATAACTGCTCTACCGGTAAGATTGGTAATCTTGTTGAGAATCTGCTCTCAGAAGAGATGAAGCAAGATGAGTTCGAAGCACTCATCGCTAGGAGATTCCCCAAAGGGAAAGGGAAATACAAATGAAAGCTTCCTCTGAAATGCTTCTCTTGCAACAAGATAGGACATATTGCTGCAAGATGTCTAGATAATGATAATATAGATAAGAGAGACCGGTTCAAGAGCAAAGCAAAGAAGGAATGCTATCTTGCAAAGGAGGGAGTCACAGACAATGAATCTGAAGACTCTGAGGATTCAGAAATTGCATTTGTTGCAATAAAAGAGGAGAGCCTAGTGGTAAGTGAAATAACACTTATATCAAGATCTCATCAAAATGATGATTGGATCATTGACAGCGGCTGCACTCACCACATGATTGGTGACAAGAACAAGTTTATCAATTTGGAGCTCAATGATAGCGGATCAGTAACCTTTGGAAATAATGCTCCCTGTGCCATTAAAGGAAAAGGTTCTATTGCACTTTGCAATAGTGTTGTCTGTGAAGATGTGTACTGGGTTGAAGGACTCAAGTACAATTTAATGAGTGTTGCACAATTGAATAACAAAGGATTCCTGTTGGAATTTAGACAAGGTTCCTCTATAGTCAGGAATAAGTCTGGAGCCCATGTTGCAACTGGTAGACAGAGCAAAGGTAATCTGTTCTACCTAGACTCAATGGAAGAAGCTTGTCTCATAGCTTCAGTCAAAGGAGAATCAAGAAAAATTTGTCTTATTTCCAAAGAAGACAATAGTTGGCTATGGCACAAGAGACTCTGCCACATAAACTTTGACAGTATTGTCAAGGTGAGCAAAAAGAAATCGGTTAGAGGACTTCCTGAGATTACAAAACCTATTAGAAGTGTTTGTAAAGATTGTCAGTTAGGAAAACTGATAGGAACAGGTTTCAACAGTAAGTCTTTTTCTGCTAAAAATGTTCTAGATCTTGTGCACACAGATTTGTGTGGACCAATGAAGACAAAGAGCTATTATGGAGATCGGTACTTCATGCTCTTTGTAGATGACTTCTCAAGAATGATGTGGACACTCTTTCTTAGAGAGAAATCAGAGGCCTTCCACATGTTTAAAATCTACAAGGCTAGAGTGGAAAAGGAAACCGGTAAAAGCCTGAAGTGTCTGAGATCACACAGAGGAGGTGAATATACCTCTCAAAAGTTCACTCACTATTGTGAGGAACATGGAATAAAGAGACAACTATCTGCACCAAGGACTCGTCAACAAAATGGAGTAGCAGAAAGAAGAAACACGACTCTGATCGATTGTGCTAGAACCCTGTTGATTCAGAAGGATCTTCCTCATCACTTCTGGACAAAAGCCATCAGCACTACTGTCTACACACTAAACCGTGTTCAAGTAAAAAAGGGAACCGGTAAGACTCCTTATGAACTTTGGTTCAAACATACTCCTAGTGTAGGTTACTTCAAAATCTTTGGTAGTAAATGTTACATCAAAAGAGATATGTACTCTGTGAAGTTTGATCCCAAGAGCGATGAAGGAACATTTTTGGATTACTCTACCAAAAGCAAGGCTTGTCGATGTTTGAGCAAGAGAACAGGCAAAATAATTGAAAGCATCAATGTAAAAGTTGATGAATCTTCAGAACCGATTAAGAAGACCGGTCATGATGATCATGACAGTCTTGAAGGTCAAATTGAAGGAAATGCCTTTGAGTTCAATGAAGCAACAACTGAAGATGAAAGTGAACACCATATGAACAGACATCTGGAGTAGGAGACTGTATTTGAAGCACAAGATGGTGAACAAGAAGATGTTCAGAACCATGATGAAGAAATTGCTCAACCGGAAGAGCCCGATTGGGAATAGCGACTGGTTCTCCCAAGGTATGTCACATATCACTCCACTGACAACATTATTGGTGAAAAACATGCTAATGTCTTGACCAGGAAAAAGGCCAAAGAGAATATCTGTTTAGTATAGAGCCCAAATCCACCAGGGAAGCTCTAGAAGATGAAAATTGGGTCAAAGCCATGGAGGAAGAAATTGAGCACATTGAGAAGAATGACACATGGGTGCTTGTGCCAAGACTACAGGACAAGAATGTCATAGGGACCAAGTGGGTCTACAGGAACAAGCTGAATGAGGAAGGGAAAGTAATAAGAAATAAGGCAAGACTGGTCTGCAAAGGGTATGCCCAGGAAGCTGGACTGGACTATGGAGAAACTTTTGCACCAGTGGCCAGATTGGAAGGAGTGAGAATTCTTCTTGCCTATGCTGCTCACAAGAAATTTAAAGTATATTAGATGGATGTCAAGTTTGCATTCCTGAACGGAATACTGGAAGAAGAAGTCTACATTGAACAATTGGAAGGCTTCACATCTGCACAAAATGATGGTATGGTCTGTAAGCTAAAAAAGGCTCTTTATGGGCTTAAGCAAGCTCCAAGGGCTTGGTATGAGAGGTTGCATTCATACCTTCTGACCATAGGATTCACAAGAACTGGGGACAACAACATGTATCTCAAGATCGGAAAAGATGGAAATTTGATTGCTGAGATCTTTGTGGATGACATCATCTTTGTAGGAGATGACAGGATGAGCAAAGCCTTTGTTGAAGAAAAGAAGAAAGAATTTGAGATGTCTATGATAGGCGCCATAAAATTCTTCATTGGACTACAGGTTCATCAGCTAAGAGAAGGTATTTTTATCTGTCAGTCCAAGTATATTAAAGAAATTCTTAAGACTTTTGGACTTGAAGAATCTAAACCGGTTGGAACTCCAATGATAACTAACCTCAAGTTATCAAAGGAGGATGAGGCAAAATAAGTAAATGAAACAATGTATTGGTCCATGATAGGAAAATTACAGTATGTTGTTCACAGTAGACCGAACATTGCACATGCGATTGGCATAGTAGCAAGATTCTTTGCAAATCCCAAAGAGACACATCTGATAGCAGTAAAGGAAATTTTCAGATACCTAAAGGGTACTGAGGAGTATGGCTTGTGGTTTCCTCACAAGGGAGGCTTCGAAGTAAAAGTTTACATTGATGCAGACTGGGCTGGCAACATTGATGACAGAAAGAGCACAAGTGGTGGTGCATTCTTTCTCGGTGGGAGAATTGTTTCTTGGACAAGTAAGAAACAGAATTGCATTTCACAATCTACTGTAGAGGCTGAATATGTTGTTGCTACAATCAATTGCACCCAGGTAATTTGGATCAAACAACTTCTGGAAGGACAAATCTTTCACTTTCAAAAATCTTCTTGATATCAATCCCAAGAATAGAAGTTTGAGAAAACTCCCAAATCAATGCCAATGAAAAAATATTAAGCTAATTATTTTCTCCAATCCCAAGGTTATTCTTTTAATATTACTTTTTCTGTTGCAAACAATTCCTACACAGTTATTATTTAAAAAGTGACTTTAATTAATTAAAGCTTACTTAACTGGAATGGCTCTGCTTACGAGCGATCGAATTAAAAAGCAGGTTGCTTTATTTAGCAGGACAAGATATGTTTTTTACCCTTCTATTCAATGCAGAAGGCAAGTAAATATTCAGCGACAGTCTTTACAGAACCAAAATAGTTTCTCTGCTCTCGACAACCATGACCAAGGACAAGCAATTGTCTCGAAACCTCTTCCTATAGAGATAGACGAAGTAGGACAATGGCTTGATACACTACGCTCCCCTGAGCATCCCACTTTAGCCATGGATGGAGAATGGATAATGGTCAAATCCCGTAAATCTCAGAAGCATTCTTGCCCAAATTGTATTTATCATCATCAATTGCATCCTATCCATCAAGCTAAATCCCTTCGTCCGCCTTGAAGAAGGAATTGGGCCAATCCTAGTAGGGTTATCCGAAAGCCGTGTCCTAGGGTTTCTAAGTAGTTAGCAAAATATGAATCAGTCACCAATAACAGATTGGATGAAATGACTATCATAAGGAATGATGTATACACAGATGGCCTTTGGAATCATTGCAAAATATATGGACTCTTCGTAAAATGGTATGGATCAGAGTACTCCATGGCTAATATTGCCAACTGGTTCAAGGAGGGTCTTGGGTCCCAGGTAAGTATTACCCTTCTCATTGATAATTGTTTTTACTGAGATTTTAAAAATTCATCAATCAGAAGTAGTTTAACAAATGGTAAACCAATTTTTTAAAAGGGATACATTGCCAAATTCATTGGATGGAAAGCTAACTTTAATCTAGGAATGTTTGACTCTCTATCTGTGCCAAAATGGATTTGCTTTCCGAACTTCTCGGTAGAGTTAATTCATAGCAAAATCATCATACAATTAGGGGATGGTTTGGGAGGAACATTAGGGTTGGAAGAAAATTACCTCAAATCTTCTGACATCAAAATCCTTATTCAATCACCGGAGCATGCAAGTTTTTAAAAACCAATTAAATTTATAACTAATAGGTCTATTTATTATCTAAAACCTAAATTTTATGGAGACGAATTTGATAGCTACATCACACTACTATCCCCTCAATCCCCTGGAAGGGAGGTAGACATTTCTAGATTTACTAGGAGCATGACTGACCTTAATGACATTTTAACAACAATAAGAGAGTCTTTTACCAGTAACAAATCTGAAATCCCCTACCCATTACACATAGATCGTGAGGAAGGAGAAATAGTAGAATATATCACTAAACCAATGGAGCAACAGGACAGCCCTGTTATCTCATTTAATGAGCAAATAGGGGGCTTCCTTTTCACCACCAGAGAATTACAACATACATCTCCCAAAAAAGCAAACGACCCAGAAGAAGGCATGGATTATGATAATCAGGAAAATATGTTGAGGAGCAAGGATATTCTCAGGAAGCAAACAAAAAATTATGTATCCAAACCAGTTGGGGGAACTCTTGAAAACTCCCACCCATCTCATGATAAGGTACAAAATGAAATCATAACCCCAACTACGCACCACAAGATTGACCAGATTATTGACAATAGTTTAGATCATATACTGGATGATTCCTTAAACATAGAGGATATTAACAAAGAAGGGAAATCTATAAAAAATAGTAGGCTTATGAATAATGAATAGATGACTACTGTCTATGTGAAGGTAGGGAAGACTCAAGGGGAAGCTGCAGAAGATATTAGAAATATTCCTGAAATCAAATCCACAGAGAACACTCCACCAAACACAAATCAAGTGATCAGCCCACTCAAAGAAGAATCCAAAGTAGAGAAGGAAGTAGAGGTTATTACCAACTATATAGGGGAATCATTTGTGGATGAACTAATAAAACTTTTTATTGAGGAAATTTGTGACAAGGAGGAACTCGGCTGGTAGAATAAACTTCTTATAGTAGGATTAATGGAGGCAGATAAAAATATCTTGCTTTTAGAGGTGATGCTTCTTAGGAGTAGCTCAGATGAAATGGAATCTCAGACTCTAGAAACAAAAAAAGACGCACTAACTTTAAAGATGAAGAATTCAAAACATAATGAACCTTTTTTAGGCTAGACAGAGGTAGTAGTAAACTTGAGTGAAAAGGGTAATAGAAATTCTGAACATCAAGATGATGAGCAAGTAGACCACGTCAATGAGAGCACACCTAGAATTCATAATAACAGATCAGTTAGAACCCCAGAAAACATAGAGAAGGAGACACCTTTTGACTTAGTGAATATAGAAATGCGATTAGAATCAAATAATATTATAGGATGTAGCAGACAAACGATCAAGGATAGGTCTAAGGATGCAAAGGATATAATTACCAAGGAATTTTTGGAGGATGAAAATTTTGAAGGAATAAGGACTGGAGTAATAAATGAAGTGCAGATTGAGCCTTTTATGGACATAACAGAGACTAACCTCAACAATAGTAATATAAACTATCAAATAGAATCGCAAAGGAATGAGGAAAATAGAAAGACAGGTAGAGTAAAAGAGAATTATGGGATTAATCGTAATGAGACAAAGGAGATAGATGAAATTAATGATTTTCTAGGTCTAAATCAAGATATAGATGATGTATTGATTCTGAAAGTTCTTGAATCAATGGAATGAGATGAAGGTGAGACAACTTAAGTAGCACCCATAAACGAGCCCCAATTATAGGAAAAGTTAGGATTGAGTATAACTTGCACTGGGAAATCCTCTTTGGATTATGCTAAACAATCTTTCAAAAGAGGAAGAAAGTCTCATAAAGAGTTGAGACAGAAAGATGGATAGGCTTCTGGTCAAGTTAAAATTACGTCAATTTTGAATGCAGGGAAGGGGAAGTTCCTTCCCAATGAACCATGAAGATAATTTCATGGAATGTTAGGGGACTAAATGTCCCTAACAAACAACACCTATTTAAAAGGTGCTTATCTACACTTGAGGCAGACCTTTTTTAAATCTAGGAAACCAAATTAGGATAGGATGGATATGAGACCCTTAGTAAAAAACTAGGGCAGTGGGATGTGAAGTGAATAGACTCGGATGGAGCCTCAAGGGGACTAGCAGTTATATGGAACCCAAGATTTCTTTCCATGGATTTTATAGACAAAAAATCTCACTGGATAGCAGGTAGGGTTAAGAACTTAAGAAGTAATTTATAATTTATAATTATTAATATATATGGTCTAAAATTTCTACTTGAAAAAAGGATTGTTTGGGCTGAAATTGAGGCTTTCATTAATAATAACCCTAATGAGGATATTTTCTTAGGAGGTGACTTTAATGCCATACTAGACCTAAAGGAGAAAGTGGGAGGTTGTAGGAAGACAACTCAGACTATGGTTGAATTTAAAGAGTGGATACAACAAATCAAAGGTATGGAAATACCCATAGACAATGGGACTTTTACATGGTCCAACAAAAGATTAGAACCAATATATATAGTGGAAAAATTAGATAGATTCGTCTTCTTAGGCGACTTGGCAAATTTCAATCTCAATCTCAAATCGAGCATAATGGCAACTTCCAGATCAGACCATTGTCCAATTTGCCTTAGTTTTGAAGAAAACTATATACCTAAAAAGAACCCTTTTAAATTTGAAAAAATGTGGTTGAAAGATGAAAATTGTCTCTCCAAGATAGAGGAATGGTGGAATGAAAAAACCTTTTAAGGATCAAAAACTTTCATACTAATGGCTAAAATAAAACATGTGAAACGATGCCTTATTGAGTGGAATAGAGATAACTTTGGGAACATCTTTGATTCTAAAAATGTAATAGAATAGGAATTAGCAAACTTAAATGAAGAAATCATTATGAAAGGTATGGATCTAGAAACATATACAAAGGAGAAAGCTCTTTTACACAATTATGAAGATATACTAGCAAAGCAAGAATCCTTTTGAGGCAAAGATCAAGAGAAGTATGGTTAGAAGATGTGGATAGAAACACAATTTTTTTTCATAATAGTTCTAAGGCAAAACGGAGTTTTAATAGGATTACAAGCATTAAGAAATCTGATGGAACATTAATTGAAGACCCTGATAGTATAGCTTTAGAAGCAGGTAACTACTTCGAAGGTATATTGAACAACCAAGAAGGATTTGATAGAGTTGCCCAAGCTGATTTGCTTTCTAATATTCCTCATATCATTTCAGCAGGGCAAAACAAAATGCTCAATGCAAAATTTACCAAAGAAGAAGTGGAAGTAGCCCTAAACAACCTTCATCCAAACAAGTCTCTTGGACCCGATGGGTTTCGTACTTTCTTTTTTCAGCAATGTTAGCATTTTATAGGAAATGAAGTTGTAGCTGCTTTAGAAGGGATGCGAAATTCAGGTAGACTCCTGCAAGAAATTAATAATACATTTATTGCCTTAATTCCAAAGAAGTCAAATCCAGAGTGCTTTGATGATTATAGACCTACATCCCTATGCAATACTCTATATAAGATTCTCTCAAAGACTTTGGCCAATAGGCTAAAAAGGCTTCTTCCTGAGCTTATCTTGGAAGAACAGACAGGCTTCGTCCTAGGTAGATCTATCTTGGATGGTGTAATTATTGCACAAGAAGTTATCCATTCTATCCAAAAAAACCATACTCCTATCATGCTTATTAAATTAGATATTAAAAAAGCATACGATAAAGTTGACTGGAGATTTTTATGCAAATGCTTGGAATCATTTTGTTTTTCCAAATAGTGGATAAACTTGACTTTTGAATGTATTTCTAGCCCAAAAATGTCAGTCTTGGTTAACGGAAATCCTGTAGGCTTCTTTAACATCACCCAGGGGCTAAGGCAAGGGGATCCCCTTTCCCCTTTCTTTTTCATCATTATGGCAGGAGCCCCAGGTCGCTCTCTTACAAAGGCTAGAAGAGACAACTTAATTTCAGGCATTAAAGTTACTAAGGAATTAGAACCATGCACTATCAACAATTTGTTGATGATAATTTACTCTTTGGAAATGCTAATTCCTTGGAAGCCAAATCAATAGAGAACCTACTGGATGCATATACAAAGGGATCAGGACAACAAATAAATAAGGAGAAATCTGAAATCTTCTTCCTCAATACTTCGGATCAATTGCAACATGCTATTTGTAGATGTTTGGAATTTAATATTGGGAAACTACCATGTAAATATCTAGGACTTCCTCTAGACAAAGGAATTAGATCAACTAATCTTTGGGACAGAGTTTTAAATAACCTAGATAGAAAGGTTGAATCATGGAAGGGTAAATGGTTAACAAATGCAAGTAAAACTACTATGATTAAATGTGTTTATTTGCTATACCAATCTATCAAATGATGTGTTTTAGTTTACCAAAAGGAATAGAGAATGGGATAAACAAGAGATTGAGGATATTCTTTTGGCAAGGATCTAATGACAAAACTAGATTGGCGATGATAGCATGGGAAAAAATATGTAAACCTAAGGAGGAAGGTAGGCTGAATATCAAAGATATCAAACCATATAACTTAGCGCTAGGAGCCAAATTGGTATGGAGGGTATATAAAGATCATGAAGCCAAATGGGTCAAGATACTAAGGCACAAATATTTAGATGGAAGGGATCCATTAAGCATTTTCAGACATAAATCCCCTCCTAAAGGATCAAGGGTATGGAACTTCATTTTAGAGAGCAAAAAATTAATAACAGATAACATTACTTGGGATATCGGGGATGGTAGCAAAGCTCTCTTTTGGGAAGACTCATGGGGGGCATTCCCACCTCTCAATTCTATCATAACTGATAAACAAGCCATAGGTTTGACTAAAACTTGTAGAGGTATTTATGTCAAGGATTATATGGAATTCATAGACAACAACCTTGCCCTAGGATGGCAATGGAAATCCTTTAATAGTATGGGTTTAACTGATGAATTTAAAAGAACTATTGAAGGAATTTTGAAAGATTGAAGAATAACCCCATCCACTGAGATTGACTGGGTGGTGTGGGCTAAATCAAATAATGGTGAATACAACACCAAGGATGGGTATGTAACGCAAAATAACAGAAGACAACATACTACAAACCTACCTACAGATTTGTGTTGGAATAAAGACTGCCTTCCTAAGGCAAGTAGGTTTGCTTGGGCTGCAATGTAGAAAAGAATTCTAACTACATAATGGTTTAATAAGATAGGCTATCATGGATCATCAAGATGTGTCTTATGCGAGAAAGAATGTGAATCAGTTGACCACTTACTATTAAATTGTGATTTCTCTCACAAGTGCTGGACATGGCTAGCAAATAAACTTGATTGGTACTCTGCATTTCCAAACAATCTAAAGGACATGTTTAAGAGCTGGCCTCGGAAGAAGGGCAAAGGTTTGTATAGGAAAATATGGACTATTGCTCCATCGACTCTCATATGGGAAATTTGGAATGAAAGAAATAGAAGAATTTTTAAAAATGCTAAATTAGGAATGGAACAATTCTTAAATAAATTAGAAGCATGCATAGTGGAAATAGTAAACAATTGAAATATGAATGTATTGAAAGATATGACGTTTACCCATGAGGATGAAAGACTGAGAAAGAAATGGTATGGTTTAAAAATCCCTCCCTTTGTGGGACAACAAGGATCGAACAAAGAAAAGAAAAGAAGAAATTGTGTATGGAAGCCACCGCAAGAAGGTTGGCATAAACTCAATTTCGATGTGGCATCTAAAGGTAATCCAGGTTTGGAAGGAATTGGATGTTGTATCCATGATTGGATAGGCAAACTTATTGCGAATAAAGCTTTACCTTTAGGAATAATAACGAATAATGTGGCAGAATGTATAGCTCTAATAGAAGGGTGATTGTTATGTAAGAGACCGAATATAGACAAAATTGAGATAGAAGGGGATTCCTCCTTGGTAATCATTCCTATTAGGGCAGACAAAACTGAAAACTGGAGTCTGAATGGACTTATCAAGTGAAGTTTGAAGCTTCTATCGACCTTAAAACATTACACAGTCAATCACATATATAGGGAAGGAAACAAAGCTGCAGACTCCCTAGCCAATATAGGAGCAACAGGAAACCAAGCAGAATTTAGCACTACCAGGGATAAGGAGATAACCTAGAAAACTTAGATTTTACGAATAAGATAGAATAATAAAACTGAGGTAAACTTTTAAGCCTAACATAATAAGAGAAGGAAGTATAGAGTTTAATTCTCATAAATAGGATATAAAATAAACCCTGCCACCGCAAAAGATCCCTCAACATTAGCTTGACAATTAATAATGTTTCTAGTAAGGAATAGCTTTAGGAAAGAGAGAATAGGTTCATAAATATAGACTAACAAAGAATAAATGAAAATTATGATTAAAGAAAATTAGAAAAGGATGTGGAAAGGTGCATAAACTAAAAAGGCACCGATCAAGATTCTATAGAACCTTAACCTTCGTGAGATAAGCAACCATTACAAAGAGTCATAATTATAATTGAAGCATAGAAGTGAAACGATTCAATATTTAGAGTTATCCTAGGACCCCTAATGGCAACTCCAATTATGCTTAGATGTACAAAATCTCAAGGTGCATTTGACGGAGAAATAACTACGTGGAGACTTAAGAAGATGATGATGATGATCACTTATGACATTACTGTCAGAGCAGTATATAAGATCCTAGGTAGTGAATTCATCAAAAATGATAACAGGCATCAAGAGAACTTTGATATCCCAGCCATGTTCATCGCTTTAGCTATGCAAATAGGTCCAGACATAGAAACAATTAAAATATTGTGTAGAAGTGCTTTCAAGAAAAAGTACCTGAAGGATCTTGACAAAGAAATAGGAAGCTTTAGAGAAGATATGACTCTTCCTAAACCAAAGGATTACAATTGTTTTACTATAAACAACAGAAAAGTCCCAACCTATCCAAATCTAGAGGTCGAAGATTGGGATAGATATATTAAAGAAACTCTGATGATAGGAAGAAATCTTGACTTCCTCTTATACTTCACACGTTTAAGGAATCCTCCATCACCAAACTAGATGGATTGCTTTATTCTGGAAGATGATATAGGATTAAAAGTGGAGTGGAATGAGAAGTATTATGATAATACTACAAATCTCAGAACTTGAAATGATTTTTCTGACAAACAATTTGTGATTATGGATTTTTTATCAACATCTTTATAATAAAATGACTCTTTCTGTACTTTGAAATTCGCTTTATTGAATATATATATATATAGACATACATATATAGGTATATATATATATAGATATATTTATATATGTACTTACATGCAAGGTATGTATAGAAAGATGCTTGTATATATATCATATATGTATTACAAATGTATTACATAAACACATGTATTACACACACACACACACATATATATGAATATCATATGTATATATATAACATATGTATTACATAGATGCATTTATTATATATATATATATATATATATATATATATATATGTTTCGATCTATACATATAAATAATGTTACCCAAGAGTTTAATGTAACCTATTGAATTAAGAATCCAAAAATCCAACCTAGATACTGCATTCACTCAAACTCTTGATGTTGATATTAATGCATATAAGAGCAGATCATGTAAATCTTTACACGACATTGCCTTCACCTGACTATAAATCTCTTCCATAAAAGTGCACGTCTTATCAATCATAAATCAGTCCAGAATGATATATCTAATTATAATCAAAGCAAACTAGTCTAAAGGCTTTACAGATAGAGTTTCGTTATCTAGCATATAAAGGATGGTGGATATTTTGCAATAGTCAATCATAAGTTTGTCATAATTATGCCATTTGAGGTTAGATTAGTGTCAATCATAGTTTTTCTGCCAACCTTTATGCCCTTTGTCTATCCTATAACATGGTGAGATATACCTCAGTATAAGAATTCTATTAATCACAATCATTCAATATCTTTGCCTAACACATGTTTGTTAGCATATTTAAGTTGTCATTGGATAAGTTTAAGACAAACATCAATCCCACCGGTAAACTGGTAGACCATTCATAGTTCTTAATAGGCATCGTTAGACCTGACAGAGTATATGTACCGGTAGCCCAAACAGAGTGTCTACAACCGGTCTTATAGTACATACAGGGGATGTATGGACAACCGGGTACAAGAGTGATACCAGTCGACTGCATAAAAATCTGCACCGGATTATGCGGAGCTGTCTGAGTTAAAACTGGATTATACAGAGCAGGAGAGATATCTTCTGAGAGAAGCTACGGTCACAAAAAGTGAAAGGCAGAAAGGTTCAACAGCCAGGCAGAGCATAAAGGACAACAGGTATGATCTAAGCAGACAGAGATTGACAATTAAGATCATTGCTTTTATACTGTTAAAGCATATTCAAATCCCTCTATCAGGGTGAACCCTGATAGGTTCTTTGTATAAATCCCTTAACCGGTTAACATCTTAATTGGTGTTGAAAGTCCTTTAACAAGGCGACTCCTAATAGAGTCAAGATCTTAACCGATCTTCTACCAAATCCCTTTACCGGGTAGCACTCTTACAAGTGCTTTGTAGGCTCTTAACAAGGCACATTTATTATTGTAGTAGTGAAGTTGTGAGCTCTGTCTCACCGTAGTTTTTTTCCTTCTAACCGAGGGTTTCCACATATATATGATGTGTTGATCTGAGTATTTCTATTTCTATTTGTGAATGGTTATTTACATTCTGTTTATTCTGCAAGAATGTTTATACAAGGTTTAATTGAAGATAGAAATAGTATTTACTGATTCACCCCCCCCTCTCTGGAACCGGTTAGGAATAACAATTAGTATCAGAGCCCTAGGTTCTCAAAGTTATAAAGCTGAACTGCTTGAGTAAAAGATCATGGAGGGTTACAGGTATCAGAAGCAGCTTGAGGAAGCCAATGACATCATTGCCTCTCTTGAGAATCGGCGGAGAAGATCCCTTGCTAAAAGAAAGGAGCTGGCTCTATAGTTAAGCGAGAGCAATGAAACGATTGAAGAGCTCTCTGGGCAAAGTGGATCAGATGAAGTTGAGGAGGTAGTCTCTGAGCTTATGGAGAAGAATCAGATCCTAATCGATCAGATCTCCAACCTGAAGAGAGAGGAGGAAGATAATGCCCTAAGGATGACTGAATTAATTGAGAAAAAGAGGAAAGCTGAAGATGAAAGAAACACTGCAGTGAAATCTCTAACAGCCTCTGAGAGAGCAAGAAATCTGGCAGAGGAAGTAGTAAGAGAAAGTGATCTTGTCGTTCTGCAACTTCAAGAAGACATGTAGATAGTCACTCAAGAAAATGCCAACATGTGAAAGAATTGGCATGATAAAGATGATGCATGCAAGAGACTGGCAATTGAGCTGTATCAACTGAAAGAACAGATGAAAGCACTCGAAGAAAGGAATGAAACCCTTGGAAGGTACAATGAAAGCTCAATAAAGCTTGATGAGCAACTGAAAGCTCAAAGAAAGCACAAAGATCCCACAGGACTTGGGTTCACCGGTCTAAACACCAAGGAAATCGGTGAGTCATATGAAGCCAAGAAAAGAAAGAAGGAAAAGAACAAACCAGTAGAACAAAAAGGTATAAAGTCCTTTAATACTACTTGCAATCACTGTGGCAAACCGGGACATAGAACAAGTGACTGCAGAAATGCACCGGTAAAGCCAACTAACAATTACTGCAAAAACTGTTACAAGCATGGCCACAAGACCACTGAATGCTGGTCTCGCCCCACAAGTGTGTCCAGTGGAAGCTTCAAATTCTATTGCTACGCATGCAACAAGTTTGGACACAAGGCTGATGAATGCAGATCCAAAACAATGGCATTTAGGTCCCCATCGAGACCGATATTCCCAAAGAGGAATAAGAACCGGAGCACAACCAACTGTGCTAACTGTGGCATGCATAGCCATAATGACTCCTGGTGTAATTCACCTAACAAGAAAAGGGTAAATCCATGGAAGGCAACCGGGATAGTCTGCTACACCTGCAACAAAGTTGGACATCTGGCCAAGGATTGTAGGAACCAGTCAGTGAACAAAAGAAGAGGATTGGTCAAACTGGTGATGAAGACCTTGTCTCCCAGTCAAAAGGACAAGGGAAAAGAGACCGAGAAAGAAGTCAAGAAGATTTGGTTCAAAAAGGAATCAAAGAGCTCCGCTGAGGAGAAGACAAAGGGAAGATCATCGTCTACTAATGGTGATATCTCTTCAGCAAACTGAGCCTAAAACGCTTAGAGGGAACAGGTAGTTCGTCTATTGTTCCTGGTAGGACTGGTGAGTAACAAACTCACTCAGTTAGGAAGTATAACCGGACAGGTAAGTGTTGATCAACCGAGGTATGCTCAAACAGGTAAAGGCCTGAATACCGGTTGGCGAAAAAGGAAATAAAGGTTAGGTAAGGCAATTAATGCTATATCCATTAACAAATAGTTACCGTTTTGAAATTACCATTATGCCATAAATCTATATAAAGAAAGGAGGATTACTCATTTTCTTTTACTTTGCGATTTGTGATTTACAATTTCTTATGCTTGAGTAATATTCTCATGCTTTGATCATTGATAAGATATTTCTGTAAGATCGATCAAGCAACTTTCTATGTAAACCAGTTGATAACAATGGCATCATCATCATCTGTCGCTAAGTTGATTCAAGAAAATCAGTTCAACCGACCTATCTACGACATCATGGCAGTTGAGAACAGGGAAAACGACATGTCTGGTGCACTATCATCCGTGCCTGATGGAGTTTTGATGATTGAAGATGTCACTGCTTTCATTCATGCAAAACAAGAAGAAATGGGTGAAACTTTCATCCAAAGCGAGTGCCTCTCGCTGTGCACATATAGAAAGCTTCAAGACAAATATGCAAAGCTGGTATTCTTTGGGTTAATAAATGGAGTCTGATATCCAACCGTGTTTCGACTAGATTGGATACGATTGGTTCTTAGTCATGTGCATGAACTTGGCTTACGAAAGGAACAAAATCTATCAATTAAGCAACTTGAATAGTGTGCCAGGAGGAGCCATTCACGCTGCTCACCGGATCATGCACGACAACGCGCAATATGATCTTTGCTCAATGCTTCGAGGATAGATTTTTGAGAATCTGAAGAAGCTTGGTATCATTAAGAAGAAGTTCCTGAAATATGGAACCCTATTGGTTTGCCTTTTCTTTTACTATTCCAACTTCTTTCCGGGAATAGGCAAAGTGACTTGGGGAATCGATCAACCAGTCATGATCTAGATCAGTGACATGGCCAACCAACTGGGAAACCAGTTCACTCAAGTCATGACTAACTACTTTGAGGTATTCCAGCTAAGAGTGCACACCAGGGAAAGGGTGCCGTCAACTATTGTTGACACCTACAAAGATGATGTGTGCTTCCTAGTCTCCACCGATCACTACATCATACAGGCAGTGGAACCCTGAACCGGGTATGCTCTAGAACTGGGGTATGAAATATCTGCAAAAACAGCCAAGGCATATGCAGATGCCTTGCAAGATAGTGATCTGGGCTTTTCGGCTTACCGGTTTGGGACCTTTGAAGAGACACAGGAGAATCTGAAGAAAAAGGCACCAATAAAGAATGTATATGTCAAAAGGAACTCCACACCGAAGAAGAAACCTGCAGCAAAACAACCCAAAGCTCAAAATAAAAGAGCACAACTAGCACCCAACGCTCCAAGGGAAGAAACAAAAGAAACAGAGACTAAAGACCCTACTCCTCTGGTTCGCAAGAGGAAATCTGCTAAACTGGTGAAGGAAGATGCACCGAGAGGAAGAAAACCCACAATTGATGAATTTGTGGAAGGGTTAAAGAATTCAGGAGGTATGGTATCAGTTGGAAGACGATATAGTCTTTCCACAGAAGACAAAAGGAAAATAGAAGCGGTAGTCTATTGCATTCATAAGTTCAATCTTACTCCTACCGAGCTTCATAAGGTCATCCCTGATGATCTCCAAGAAATTCTTGAAGCAAGATGGGAAACTTCAATGGAAAGAGAGAAGGAGCTAAGGATTAGAGCCCTGCTTGAAGTGCAGAATCACTTAACTTTGGACGAGGCAACTTAGCAAGCAGAACTGCACAAGCAAAACTTCCTGATTAGAAGAAGGATAAGTCAAATGCTTGTTGGAGAAGTTGACATGGTTCATGATGGTGTGGCAACATGGACAAGACTTCTTCAAACCCAACAATAGGCAGAAGAAGCAAGCCAAAAGAACATTGTGCCACCGGTCATAGATATCGGCAAGGGAAAAGGAATTCTGGGAGCTGAGGCTCAAGTCAAAGCATCAACATCAACTAAACCGTTCATCGTCGATATCACTGACGACAAAGGTGGTGATCTGGCTCCACCAACCATTCTTGTATCTCCAGAAAGAGGTAAGGCTCACACTATGACTGTTAATGATATTGTGGATGAAGTAATGGATTTTGGAGAAGTAGCCAATGCAGCTAATTGGTATAGTGTGCTAGGAGAGGAAGATAAACAAGCAGTAATAGTGGCTCTGTTGGAAACCTTCTTGGATTACAACAGAACTCCAAGAGACTATAGGTCTAAATTTCCTCTTGAACTAAATACAAGACTGATGACAAAATGGAGAACTCGTCTGGGCTCCAACACTCGAATTGCTAAGGAGACATTGCAATAGGTAAAACTTGGTCTCCGTGAAGAAACTATCAAGCTTCTGATAGAGGAAGCATCATAGAATTTGGATACCAGGAATAGGGTTGCCAAGATACTAAATGGTTATGAGAAGGAAGTCTATCAAGAAACACTTGATTTCTGGCAACAATATGATTTTAGTGCTTTAAAGGAAACAGGTCCACAGGAAGAACCTAGGACAGTACAGGAACCACCGGTTCAATTCACTACTTGTGAAGAACCTACAACAGGTGAACAAGAAGTTCCAAAGGAACAGTTCACATCAAGTGAACAAGTACCAGGAGAGTCATCGGTCAAGATGATTACTGACAACACCAATAGAACAAGAAGCCCCACAAGAAGAGCAATTGCAACAGGAAGAAGATGCACGACCAGAAGTAGAGGTACAATCGGAAGGGGAAGAACATAAAGAGGAAGAAAGACTAGCAGGAGAGGTAGGAATACCGGAAGAGATGGTAAAACTAGGGAATGAAGAAAAACAAGAACAACAGAATGAATAGGAACAAGAGTTACTTGTACATATTGAGCAAAAACAACCAGTACAGGAGCCAAGGCAAAAGGAATAGGTAGATGTTCCAAGCTCGTCCTCATCAAAGAGGAAGCTATCCTTTGCAGCAAATAGAGAAGCCAAGAAGAGCAAGGTTAGTGAGACTATGGTTGACATAAGCAAAATGTCAACTAGGCAACTAAAGGAGCTGACAAAGAGGAAACAGGATATGGTTCTCACAAGTGTAAAGAACATGCTGTACAATTTTGTACCGGATGCAGACATAGATGAAGATGAACTTGTCATTTATCAATTGGAGATTTTGGCAGAAGCAATAGGAGAAGATTTCACCAATCCGGAGACAATTGCCATTGATCACTATGAAAAGAAGAGAATAGAAATTCTCCACAAATAGGTTGAGGAGATAAAGGTAACAGTATCTACCAACATGTTGTCCTCAATTTTGACATCACAAAATTGAGACAACCCTACGCAATTTTTCTCATGGATTCGCAGGTGTATCCTCTATGTTTCAACGCATTGATAAAGTGTCATGAAAGCAGTTCATCTTCATGAGGAACATTAGAAGAATGAGCAGTTGATGTATGCAAGTTTAGCGTAGAAATGAATTTAAGAAAGATTGAACAATGCAACGTAAGAAAACAGTTCATCTTCATTGATTCCCTAACTAACTAACTAAGACAATCTAGATGACACTTTATCAATTATGTATCGTTATTTATGTGTTGTTTATGAAGGTTGTCGTCAAGTTAAATCCCCTTATTGCTTGTCAGAATGAGTTTTCTTCTTTGACTGCAGGCACTTGATTTTTGACAATCTTCAAGTCCTTTTCTTCGTTTTTCCCTTTCTTGTTAGTAGTTTTTAATCTTGATTTTCCTTTGAGTCAATAGCCCTTTGAAATACGCTTGTTTCGAGCTCACTTAGACATCAAACGGAGTTGTACAACTCAAGTTATGATGTAAAAAGGTGGGGTTTTTCAGGCTAACTGCATATTCTTTAAAAACCCTTAAAAGGTGGGGTTTTCAAAGTCAATTGCACGTGTTCGAATTATATTTAATATATTAAATAGATTTTAAAATTCATTGTCAAATTTCAACTCATTCCGAGTTGATTTGACTATAGTTTTTAATGTTTTCGTGAAATTAGCTTTAAAATAATCTAATTTCATGTTACTTTATTAAAACACTATAGTTATCTATTAAATTAATTCAAAAATAAATACTTAAGTTCAAAAAGGTGTGGTTTTTATTTTTCATTGCATATCATCAACATGCAAAACACTTTTTAAAACCCACCTCTTGAAATTAAGTCTTTTATACATTAAATATGTTGTTTTTATATGCAATTGCATATGTAAAACATGTAAAAGTGACTTTTTCTAAGCCAAAAGCATGTTTTATAAGAATGTGCAGTTGACCTCAAAAAGAACGTATTTAATCCTTTATGAGTGTTGTTTTTATATGCGATTGCATATTGAAAACAACGTATTTAAAAATTCTCCAAGTGGCTTTTTCCTCATGAAAGACATGTTCTAATCAATATGTAAATGCACTTGAAAAGTGCGTTTTTAATGGAGAATCACTAAAAGTGTTGTTTTTAAACTCAAATACATATCTTTTTATGTATTTTTACATGTGCAAACTCTTCTCCAAACAGCGTATTTAATCCTTCCTTTTGGGTGTCGAATTTTGAAGCCATTGCATATGTTTTAAAGCACATGCATACACATGTTTAAAGTGCGTTTTTAACACAGCACTTATGGATGTTGAATTTGAAGGCATTTACATGTCTTTTTAAACATGCATTTGCATCTTAAAAATGCGTTTTAACTTCCCTTTGGCTGTGTTTTTGGGAAGTGGTGATTTTTGAGAGAAAACATGTGTTTTTGACTTCAAAAAACCCACTTTTTTGAGGTGTTTTTGAAAAAAAAGGAGATTTTGAGGCAAGAAATCACTTGGAAAATGGTCAAAACTGAACCGTTTTTGCTCTTTTTTGGGTCGATTTTGCACTAAATTTTCCAAGGATCATTCTTGGATCATCAAAATTGTATTTTAGAAGGTGTTTTGCTCTCAAAACAGCCCATTAAGGGCACGTTTTTGGGCGTTTTTGCTAAAAAAAGGCCCATTTTTGGCCATTTTTCTTCATCAAAATCAAATCTTTTTCTTCTAAGATAAGTTCTTGGGCATTACCTTTCATTTTCAGCTTGTTTATCATCATTTCTAAGCTATTTTTTATGCCCTAGATGTCATTTTTGGTAGTCATTACATGTGCATGGAAAATGTCAAAATGGTTGCTATTTCTTTGCAATTATTCTTTCATTCCTTCCCACTTGGCTGTGAATGCATGTTAACTCTCCAAAATTGAAGGAAAAAGACTAGGAAAGAGATTTATATATAGTTTTTAAATCCCATCTTTCCTAAATCCGAAAATGCATTGGATTCATTTCAAATTTTGCCCAAGATTTGGAAAGATTTCTTCTTGAAGATTGAGGTAAAGTCTTTTTCCTATTTTCTTCCCAAGATATCTTGTTTACATGTAAACTTTCATTTTTAGATTTACATGTGTTTGAATTTGTGTTCCGTCTATCTTCCGTCTTCATTTCTCCAAGTTGCATATGCAAGTGCTTCATCTTGCTTGTATATGCAGTCGGGATTAAAAACCCCGTTCTTGAAAGAAGCCGTCAAAGAAAGCAAGCTTATTGATATGCACATGCAAATCCATTTCAAAAGCCCACTTTCATGCTTACCCGCACTCCATCCGTGCTTGTTATATCGCTGCCACATGACTTAAAACTCATGATGGTGGTTGATTCAACTCCATTATAAGAAAAAATGATATCCATTCATTTGCTTACCTTTTATCCTCCATAATTCTCGCTGTCTCCATATGCAATCCCCTTTGAAAAACCCGTTTTTGGGGTTTTTTACCATAAAAACACTTGTTTTTGAGCTCAAACATTTGCATCTATTCGTTGTCCCACAAATTTCCAGCTATCTCCATATGCTCACAATACCTCAAGCTCACTCATTTGCATCAAAAAACGCACAATGGATCCATCTCATAAATATGTTCTCACCTTGTGGAATTTTCATGTCACGTGCTACATGATTGGAGATTCAAAGAAAGACTTTTGACTTCAAAAGTTTGTGATTGTATTGTTTCCAGAAATAATACGAGCTCTACCCAAGAAGAAGGTTCCTCCTCATGAAGTAAATGCAAGCTAAAAGCTCACCACCAAGCAGTCACATACAATTTTTTTCGCTTTCCCAAAAGCTGCAAATGGATCTCTAAACCCCGTTTGCGGATGACAAGTGCTTTCCAAAATGGCATGTAATGGGATTTAAAAACCCCATTTACAAGAGAGAAGTCATCCCATGCTAAGTGCAAAGACTTGAAGACTGGAATGATGCGGGCATCAAATGCTTTCAGGAAGAGATACTTTCCAAGGAAATGACCATAATGTGCTTCTCAAGAGACAACCAAGGATGCAGGTTCTTGTTCTAGATCAAGATGCTTTCACCAAACTAGAGCATATCAACCGTCACGCATCCTGTAACAGCATGAAGACAAACAAAGGATGATGTAATAGGTTTTGTGTCTTGTCAGGCACTTAGAATATTTTCATCATGTCTTTGTAATTTGTATTTAACATATGTAATTGCATGTGATAGTATCACGTGCAAAGTTGTAACATGTAATCAGGTTGCAAGTGCATTAGGCATGCAATTTTGAAAAAGTCAAAATTAGTTAGTTAGTTAGGGAATAAGTCAAGGTGGTTAAGGATTTTCCTCTTTTCTCTCCACCTTTCTCTCTCCTCTTTTCCTATATAAAGGAGGGAGCTCATTCTAAATAATCATCTTTTGGCAAGGCAAGAAAATTCTGCTAGTTTGTATTGTGCACTCTAAGACTTTGTGCTTGGATGTAAATCAGATTGCTTTCAATAAAAGGGGCAACTTGCTTTCAAACTTTGTGTTGATTCAAGGTGTTATGTGACGACATTTTTTGGATATTGATTGTGAGTTTTGGAGTTTTGCTCAAGAGGGATTTGAATTTAATTGTCCAAACTTTGAGCTGCCTATTACATTCAAAGCCAATTTAAACTTTTGAAGACTTTGTGCTGCAGGAGGACAGATTGTTATAGTTGGTAGTGACTGCAATTACTTAGAACTGAAGACTTTGGGCTTCAGTTGTAGGTATTTTTATTAAGTTTGAGAGTATTTGGTAAGAGACTTTGTGCCTTACTGGTTATTCTACTAGAATCCTAATTTGGGATAATCGCAAGAGACTTTGGGTTCCTGTACTTATTCCACCAAATTTATAAAGTAAACTACTGCCCTTGGTATTGTTCTTACGTCAATTCCAGGGTCACCAGTATTATCGTAGCAGTAGGAGATCTTTGTAGAGTTAGAAAGTTGTTACTTGTGAATCTTTCCTAAAAACGAGGAACAGATTGGAAGAATCGCCTCTTTATTTAATTTCAGTTGAAGTCCTACTGAAGCCACCTGCGGTAAGAAGGGAGCCTCCCCTATTGTTGAGAGGAGAGATTTATCTCACTATACCGTTGTCTAAAGTTACAATTTTGTAAGGTGTAGTCTTAGCAGCTTACAAAATTTTTAGCCAACACAACACAAGGGTACTCCAGCAACAGTTACAAGTTGCAGGAAGTCTAATGACAAGGACTTTAAATTTTGACACGTTTGTGCAAGATATCACAGAGAAGTCATCTAAGACTTCTGAAGACATAAGAGTTATGTCTTCCCAGTTCGATATAAAGAACACATCAACAACAGATTTTAGCAGGTAAATGACAAGCCTAGCTCTCATTTTGAGAAAGGCATCTGAAGAGAGGACTAAGAGAATCCAAGATCTTATTAGATTTCAATTATTTTTGGCCCCAACATTTGATTTAATGCAACAAACTGCAATAGAAGCAAAGAATCTGATTAGTGAACCGGACTACAAGACTGTAGAGGACATGGAGAACATAATTGTATCGTTGCAAGCAGCACCAAAAAATCTGGAGCATGTCACCGGTTAGTGGAATACGTTTCTTCCAGCAGCAAAAAACATTTACCAAGATATCTTTGCGAAATTACGGATGTAAACCCTTTGTTCTTTGGAGGCAGAAAGGGGAAGATATTAAGAAGAAGATCAAAAACAGAAGGTCAGAATACATGGCAGATTTAGCTACAAAACAGAAGCACAGACACAGGGGAAGTCTACAGGACAGGGAATGAACTGTGATAAGAGTGATGTTTTGCCACCAATGCCAAAGGGGAAGATTGTTAGCATATTTAATTTGTCATTGGATAAGTTTAAGGCAAACATCCATCCCACCAGTAAACTGGTAGACCATTCATAGTTCTTAATAGGCACCGGTAGACCTGACAGAGTATATGTACCGGTAGCCCAAACAGAGTGTTTACAACCGGTCTTATAGTACATACAGGGGATGTATGGACAACCGGGTACAAGAGTGATACCAGTCGACTGCATAAAAATCCGCACCGGATTATGCGGAGCTGGCTGAGTTAAAACCGAATTATATGGAGCAGCCACCATTTAGAATTGGAGTTAGCTTTTTAATAGGAGTTAGTTTTATTTCTACGCGAATGTTTCAAGGTAAACTCAAGATCATCTCGCAAAGCTTTTTTGTTGCATGATTTATGGTTGAGTTTACAGCTTGGCGGTACTATGAGTTAAGCTTTAATAAGATTAATTTCTTATAAATACAGGTTATAGGATACAAAAGAGTAGTTGTTGAATATATAAAGGAGAGAGATATCTTCTGAGAGAAGCTACAGTCACAAGAAGTGAAAGGCAGAAAGGTTCAACAACTAGGGAGAACAGAAAGGACAATAGGTATGATCTAATCAGACAGAGAGTGTCAATTAAGATCATTGCTTTTATACTGTTAAAGCATATTCAAATCCCTCTATCTGGGTGAACCCTAATAGGTTCTTTGTATAAATCCCTTAACCGGGTAACATCTTAATTGGTGTTGAAAGTCCTTTAACAAGGCGACTCCTAACAAAGCCAAGATCTTAATCGATCTTCTACCAAATCCCTTTACCGGGTAGCACTCTTACAAGTGCTTTGTAAGCTCTTAACAGGGCACCTTTATTATTGCAGTAGTGAAGTTGTGAGCTCTGTCTCAAAGTGGTTTTTTTCCTTCTAACCGAGGGTTTCCACATATATATGATGTGTTGATTTGAGTATTTCTATTTCTGTTTGTGAATGGTTATTTACATTCTGTTTATTCTGCAAGAATGTTTATACAAGGTTTAATTGAAGATAGAAATAGTATTTACTGATTCACCCCCCCTCTTAGTAACCGGTTAGGAATAACAAGGTTTCTAAATATAATCATTAACTCTTCACTATTCGAAGGTCTTTTAATTCGTAAACCTGTGACCTAAAAGAATTGTTTTATCCATCATTAATCTTAAAACAAGCCCCTTACCTCTTCATTGATTATAACAGCAACCTCATCAACTGATTTCTAAATTTAGTGATCAATTTAGTTTAGCATCACTAGAATATTATGTTTCACTTAAATTCATAAGCCCTACTATCGTTATGCGTCCCTTCTTAGTTTCTTGTATCATACGATTTGGCTATATGGACCAAAATTAGTAACTCACCTCATCAACAGATGTCGATTATGTTGTAGTCTCAAGGACAATTATTATTACTTCCATCTTTGGATGCTAAATCTCCCTCATTATAGGTGTTGGATAATAATTACCGATCACATTTCCTGTTAGTATATTTCAGATTGTTAGAAGGAATATATCAATCTATAGAGGTCTAACAAATACTAAGCACAGGATAATAAAGAGTGATGAATAATACCTAGAAATGATGCCTTTGTTTCTCAATGATTTGCTGAGGATCCCCAATCCACGAAGCAAATCCTGTCATAGCTGATCTTCAACTTCAGATTCTTCCTTCCATGCTATATAATAATTTGGACGAGTTACTCCAAGTGTACTATTCATGTCTACACAAGTTTGTTGACAAGATTGCAACTATTCATATATATTGCGCCAATGTGTATATTGCAGATCTAAATTATAAATCTCTGCCAATATATAATTTACAGATCCAATATAATGCTGCTCATGTATATATTGCAGATCGCATGTAGTTTCCAGCTCTTAGATCCAAAGATCTCGCCCTTATTTGGCCCTCTAATGGATCTGCCATAAATCTCAAATCTAGGGCTGCAATATCGGCCCTACCAGATCAGCCCTCCATAAGTATATTGCTCTTCAATATACTGCCCTTAATTCGCTCCATCATGCCACCAATCTGAACTTCAAGTTGTCTCATATCTGCCTTGGATATAATCCGCACTAAGCTCGCATTCCAAGATAGTTCATACGCATGATGAGCACAATTCAATCGTTGCATGCTATTCGATTCTTGAAGGAAGGAACCACATGTTATGTTTTTGATGTGTTCTCTCTTAAGAATCAATCTGCCTTTATATCCAACTTGAGTGCCTTCACAAGGGGCCAACTTGGATAAAACATTATTTCCCAATGGGGCCAACTTTGGGCCCTATCTAATTGTTCCTTAAATTAGACTATTAAATCGTTTTTATTAATAAACAATAAATATTAAATATCTCTTATATTTAATATTATTATTTATATATCGAAATGTTTTTATCCAATGCATTAGATATTTGCTGACAAGGCCATAATATCAACATTTCCAATCTTGAACTTTCTGGATAGTTCTCAACTTTTATCCTTTGATATCTCAGCTTTGTATTACTCAACACTTTATCCTCTTTTGGGTATTGATCTCCATACTTCAGTAGATTTCAATGGATACTGCAATTCTATTTCACTCACAAGAAAATAGGACTATGGCTTTTTTAGGCTCGGTAAAACTAGAGAGATGGGTTAGGATTTTACAAGTTCCAGATGACTTGGTGTGGATGGTGGTGAATAGAGTGCTGGGAGACAAACATTTTGATTATAGCCATACATGGAGGACAAACAGTGAGGTTATTGGGTGCTTTATTGCTTGTTTTCTACGAGTGGGGGTCAACCGGTGGGATACCTTGAGGCTATGTGAGATCATTTTCGATCCTATATGGATGAAGGGACTCCACATTGAGGATTTTAATATCAATAACAGATTGGAGAACCCTTATCCAGAAGCATATATGGACTGACTCATCGACAGTCTCAAATCAGCCAAAATCCCTAAGCATCCTATTATGTCAATCGGGGACCCTGTTATACTTGATAAGGCATGACCGAGAATGGAGTCTAATGTGCATTTCCTTCTCAGATGGTGCAATGTGATCAAAGAAAGGAACAACCAGTGGCTGGAACCTTTATTCAAGAAATCTAAAATGGGTATTTTTCCTATCACTAATGCAGATGATCATAATTACTATATATTTATATTGCCCAAGCTTAAGAAATCTAGCAGTCCAAAGAAATCCAAGAAAGTCTCAGTGGCAGCAAGGTTTGGTGTCACAAATGAAGATGAGGACACTGATGAGGAACTCATAGTCATCCATCGTTTAGATGCATAAGGATCTCCCTCTCAGATGTTTTTGGGGTGCTGCTTATCCTTAGTAGATAGTATATACCTTTGTAGTTTAGCTAGTAAGTAATCACAGCCAGTTTTGACACTATCTTAGGCTTGTTTTAGTATTACTGTTTAAGGAAATACATTAAAATCTCGGCAAAGCTTGGAACTGATAAACTCAAGTCAAAATATTGTACATATGGGGTACTCTGTTTATGGCTATTCTGAAATACTTATGTTTATAATTGATAGAATGAATATATTATAATATGCTTTATTTTAAGTCAGAAGCTTTCGATAGATCCTCTTTGGAAATCATGGTTGTTGTAAATATTAGTTGGTTGTATGGGATTTCATATTCACAATATTATGGTAAAGGTGTATTTTCCTCTTTTGAATTTAATGGTTCAAAATTGAATGCTTCAATGGAACAATGGTTTGTCATTAAGAAATCCGATTCCTTTATTTTTCATCCCTTTTGGAGCAAGCTTTAACGAGAATGATTTGATATAAACGAATTCTCTTTGACAATATTTCAAATTACTTTCATCTGGAGATTGGTAGCAGATAAGTATTTATAACTTTCACTTATAGAAAAAAGATTTGCTTTTGGTTTGGTCACAGGCTGGTGTAGGCTCACAGAAAGAACAAAATCCGATAGGTTTAGCAGGCTTAAGATATAAGAATTATGTCAAATAGATACCGATGGGTACTCTGTTTAAAAATAGGATTTAATAGTTTTTATAAACACCTTTAAATAATGGTCGTACATAAACATGGAACATGTCGCTTGTTTGTAAGATAAGTAATAGATAATTTATATACTATGTTTCAATCCGATATTTCCAAATTCATTTGGTATATTAGAAATCCATGAGTTGTGTTAAAAGATCATTTTTCTTTGACATTTAACTTTTTAAGGGTATGAATTCAAATCTTTAAGGTGAAAATTTGGCTGCATATATAAATTCGATATCTTACAACTACATCATTTTTGGTTGCTTTCCTTTCGGGGAGTTTCAAGTCATTATAAATGATAAATTTAACCATTTGAAATTATGAAGCACTAAATGATAATAGAAACTTTTCCATAAATGAGAGATCGTAGAGTAAAAAACTGTCATGTCCCCTTTCTAGAGACATGTTCGTTCATGACGGGTTTGCCTATCATCGACTCTCGTAGGCAAATAGTTTGGAGAGAGAGTCATTGTGTGGATCATTTGATTGCTTATTGCTGACAGAGCCTACATTCGGCAGAGCCTACATCCAGTTTGAGGCCTACATGCAGTTGTAGTGGAGCCTACGTCCAGAAGCGAGCCTACATCCAGTTCGAGCCTACATTCAGTCTAGTTGGGCCTACATTCGGTTATGAGACATCTTGGCCTACATTGTTATATTTTTGAGTTGAGAAATGTACTTTATTATTATAATGTTATTTTATTATAAAGTACATTATAATTAGATGTTTCTAGAAGTTCTAGTAACTTCTCAAGAAAAAGAATAAATAGGGGGCTTGGGCTATCATTTCTACATGCTTGGATTTGGGATTTCTTCTACTTCTTCATTGTGAAGCAATTTGTAGTCTTTTGGGTCTGCAAATACTATTCGATCTTTGGGAACGAATCACTCCCCTAGATTGGCATAACTGAGGTAGTGAAATATCTACTGAAGGGTTGCAAGTTTGGAGTTGGTATTCAGCATCTCAATTGTACTTCATTGAGAAATTGTCTGAAAGGTTTGTAACTGGTTGGAATAAGGTTTGAAATTCATCATTGGCATTGGTGAATCAATTTGGCAAAGGATTGAAGACAAACTGGCACATTTTCAGAATTGCAATATCAAGGTTTGGAACCAATAAATTGCTCATATCTCCTAATCTACTTGGAGAATCTTTTTATGTTTTTTGGAGGATCTTAGCACAACCCTGGCGGTCCCTTTCATAGCAATTTGGGGTGTTAAAACCCCTCACTGAATTTCCTAGGAAAGCCGTACATGTACGGCCTGGTACGGCAGCCCCAACAAGGACAGTTTGCAAAGTTTGGTTGGCAGTTTGGTGTCTTCATTGCATCAGTCTTCATCACCATTTCATAGCAGATTATAAGGAGCGATAATCAGGTTCTTTCTATGTGATTTTGAGTACTATGTGCAAGTCAATGAATTATGTAAAAGTCGCATGTATTCAGACTTATAGTAACTGTCCAGATTTGAGAGTTGTTAGACCCTGTTCTTTGGTCATAATTGCATGGTTGCTATTACTGTTATAACTAAATTGTCATAGAAGTAAGAGGGTTTGTGGGTAACAGCACTACCATATATTTTGACATGTAACAGTCCCATGTAACAGTCAATGTATTCAGACTTGCTATTGGTTTAGGAAAAGTGCATTGATAGGACTTGTTCGTGAAAGATGGTTCATATATCTCATGTCTTAGCTATTGTGTTGTAATCAGTCCATAGACAGTGCTTATATTCAATTGTTGGAACAGTCCTACATCGCAAATCAGAATTTGAGAAAAAATATGATACATTACCATAGGGATCTTTGCATTGATATTAGAGTTGCATTGTTGTTCTTTGTGCTACTTTCTATATTGGTATTGTTATCTCAATAACATTTGATGCTCAAAACAATAAACACTTTGAAACACATCTCTGCAAGCAAACCGTTCAATACATGCCAAGTGTTTGACAAATTGCCACAGATCAGATTTGGGGGTTTTAGTGATCCTATTAGTAAGGGTCATTATAGTGGTATCAGAGCGGTGTTCTTGCCATCCTGTTGGGTAAGAAACCTATATGCATCCTTCAGCATTTGGACATCACAGGTACTACACACGAAGAAGGGCAGCACTAGAGGGTGAACAGGAATTTGAAGATACTCTTACCATGGGTGAGAGACAGTCACAGAGTCCACCTAGAGTTCCTAGGAATGCAGATGATGATGCTAGGGATTATTTCAGAACCATGGATACTAGACAGTAGGAGATAGTCTAGTCATTGCGTACTTTGACCACTATGATGGAGAGAGTTGTTCAGCCTAGAGTTCAGGAGCATGGTAGAAGCACACCTGATCATGATAATAGGAGTGTAGCTGGTTCACAGGGTGCTCCTAGGCATAGGTCTTGGACAACAGATAGACCTACTCGTCCTACTTTCCTTAGAGAGGAGGCTCAGGAGGAAGGAGAGGGTGATGTGCAGGAGGATTTTCAGGATGATCTTAGAGCTGCTACTGCAGAATGGCAGGCATTACCACCACATGTGCGTGAGTTACTCAACTTTGATCGTTACCTGAATCAGAGGAGAGAGCACATGAGGAGTACTCGACAGAACAGGAGACCTAGAGGCCATGACAGTGAGTTGCAGCGAGCTGCTAGTAAGCTCACTTTACCTTCTTTTGATGGTAGTGGACAGATGGCAGCACAGGGATGGATACATAAGTTGGATACATTCTTAGCATTAAGGCCCATGTCAGAGATAGATGCCATTAGATACGCCACCTTGCATTTGGAGGGTGCAGCTCACGACTTGTGGTCACATGGTATGGTTACTTTGCAGCACAACCAGGTGACTTCATACTAGGATTTTGTAGATAGATTGGTGGAGCGTTTTGACAAGAAGGATCCTGAGATATTCTTCCATGATCTTGCACAGTTGAGACAGATAGGCAGCTTGGAGAGATATATCAGTGAGTTTCAGCGGTTGTCAGTTATGGTGCAGGATGTATCAGAGAGGCGATTGGTCATCTTATTCACTGAGGGATTGTCTGAACCCCTCAAGGGTTGGATCAAGGCATTTGATCCATCATCACTACAGGAGGCCATGAGGAAAGCTCGTAGTATGGAGCTTACAACACCTTCTAGCAGGTTCACCCCTAGGAGTTCTACTTCTTTCAGAGATAATAAGAAGTTTGATAAGGGGAAGGGGAAGAAGGTTGATACCAAGGGGAAATCCACTCCACCCTTGGATACTGAGGCACTTAATGACCTACGCAGGAAGAAGCTATGCTTCTATTGCAAAGGTCCATATGATAGGGATCATGACTGTCCTTTGAGGCCTAAGGGGAAGGCCAATGGAGTTATGTGGGCGTACTATGAGGACTCAGATTCAGATAGCACAGCACATGAGGATGAGCATAGTGACACAGAGCCTGAGATAGAGGCAGAGGCTTCAGAGCCTAAGGGTGAGCCAGAGTTACATTTGCAGCAGGCACGCTTGTCCAGTATTCAGCAGGAGGGGTCCTTTAGATTGCGTGGAGTTTTAGCAGGACAGAAGGTGATTACCCTAGTTGACATAGGTGCTACGCATAATTTCATTGATACACGTTTGGTTGAGCACTGTGGTATTGAGACAGAGGAGTTTGAGGGTCTCCGAGTGCAGGTTGCTGATGGTTACACTCTTAAGTGTAACAGGATGATCAGAGATATGCCCTTACGCTTGAGCAATTATGAGTTCAAAGTGGATTACCATGTAGTTAACATGGGTGACCTAGATATTGTGTTGGGGATGACATGGTTACATTCATTGGGTGAGGTCACTTTCAGACTCAGGGACATGGAGATCAAGTTTGAGGCAGATGGTAGGCAGCATGTCTTGAGGGCTATCAGAAATAGTGATCTTAGGACTATTTCTTTCAGGCGCATGGAGAGGATGCCTAGACACGATGGGATCGGATGGGCAGCCATGTGTACTCTCATGCCTACATAGGAGGAGCATCAGATGACAGAGCATCACCCTGATATTCAGAGATTGAGAGAGCAGTATGATAGGGTGTTCAGTGACATTCCACCTGGTGCACCACCTGATAGAGGGATTGAGCACATCATTGAGTTAGAGGAGGGTGCTAAACCAGTAATGATCACACCATATAGGCATCCTAAGAGGCTCAAGGATGAGATAGAGAAAACCATCAAGGAGCTACTTGAGATGGGGCACATTAGATCGAGCAAGTCTCCTTTTGCTTCTTCGGTAGTTTTGGTGAAGAAGAAGGATGGTTCAATGCGGATGTGCATTGATTATCGGATGCTGAATAAGAGGACTATTAAGAATAGGTATCCCATCCCTCGGATTCATGAGTTGATAGACGAGCTACATGGAGCATGCTACTTCAGCAAGATTGATTTGAGATCCGGCTATCACCAGATCAGAGTCAGAGAGCAGGATGTGGAGAAGACTGCATTTAGATGCCATTGTGGGCACTTTGAGTTTGTGGTCATGCCATTTGGGTTGACCAATGCACCAGCTACTTTCTAGTCCACGATGAATAAGGTCTTCCATCATCAGTTGAGGAAGTTTGTGTTGGTATTCTTCGATGATATCTTGGTATACAGTCGGACATGGCAGGAGCATGTAGCACATTTGGAGATTGTATTGAGTATATTGCAGACGGAGTCCTTGTATGCCAAGGAGTCCAAATGTGAACTGGGTATGACTGAGCTTTTGTATTTGGGACACATTATCAGTGCAGAGGGAGTACGGATGGATCTTGATAAGATCCGTGCTATAGTGGAGTGGCCTATTCCAGAGAACCTAACACAGTTGAGAGGGTTCCTAGGCCTATGTGAATTCTACTGCAGATTTGTGAGTGGGTATTTACGTCATGCAGCCCCTATGACAGATTTGCTGAAGAAGGGGGCCTTTGTTTGGACACCAGAGGCGCAGGTTTGCTTTGACAGGTTCAAGGAGATCATGATTTCATGTCCAGTGTTAGCTTTGCCTGATTTATCGAAGCCATTTGAGCTTCAATGTGATGCATCCGGAGAGGGTATAGGTGCTGTGTTGATGCAGGACAAGCACCCTATTGCATATGAGAGCAGGAAACTCCGTGGACCTGAGAGATCTTTCAGCATTTACGATGAGGAGATGTTAGCCATCATGCATGCATTGGCTAAGTTTAGATAGTATCTAGTGGGTGGTAAGTTTTGCATTAAAACTGACCACAACAGTTTGAGGCATTTCCTTAGTCAGAGAGATCTCAACGATAGGCAGCAGAAGTGGGTAAGTAAGTTACAGGCTTACGATTTTGATATATCATATGTGAGAGGGACTCAGAATGTGGTAGCAGATGCATTGTCACGTAGACCACATCTTAGTGCATTGATTGAGATATCAGAGGATTGGCGACATATGATAGTGGCAGAGTATGCTAGAGACCCATGGGCGTCAGGGGTAGTTGATGGGTCAGTTGTTGATACCCGGTATACACTTGTAGATGATTTGATTATCTACAAGAGCAGGATCTTTCTAGCCCCAGGATCGAAGGTGAAGCGATCTATATTGAGATCTCTTCATGATTCACCTACAGCTGGTCACCCTGGGTACTTTAAGACATATAGACAGGTACAGGAGCGGTTCACCTGGAAAGGAGTGAAGACAGATGTATTGCAATATGTTCGTGAGTGCCCTATTTGTCAGCAGAACAAACAAGAGCACACCTTTCCAGCCGGGCTCCTACAACCACTTCCCATTCCTGATCAGAAGTGGGAGTGCATATCCATGGATTTCATTACGGGCTTGCCCAAGGCCCAAGGGCGTGATTGTATCTACTTGGTGGTGGATAGACTGACGAAGTATGCACACTTTTTTTCCATCACTACTACTTACACAATAGTACAGGTAGCTGAGGTCTTCTTCAGAGAGGTCTTCAGATTGCATGGGATACCCCGCAGCATAGTGAGTGACAGGGACAGCAGATTTTTGAGTCACTTTTGGCAGGAGGTATTCAAACTTTGTGGCGCTGAGCTTACACCTAGCACCAGTTATCACCCGCAGACGGATGGACAGACAGAGATAGTCAATAAGTGGGTGGAGGGCTATTTGAGGAACTATGTGGCTGGTCAGCAGAGGGCATGGGTGAAATGGATACATTTGTGTGAGTATTGTTACAATACCACTTTCCATATGTCGATTCAGATATCACCTTTCAGGGCTCTATATGGGTATGATGCGCTTAGCTTTATTGATTTGCTTATGTCTGATATTAGAGTTCCACGTGCCGGGAATTTGCTTTAGGAGAGCAAGGACATTGTTGATGCTCTCAAGGATAATATAGTCAGGGCACAAAATCAGTACAAGCAGTATGCAGATCAGAAGCGGATTGAGAGGAGCTTTGAGGTTGGTGATATGGTTTACCTCATGCTTCAGCCATACAGGCAGTCTACTCTCAAGAAGAGTGGGTCGGAGAAGCTTAAGCCGAGATACTATGGGCCTTTCAGGATCATTAGGCATGTTGGTGAGTTGGCTTATGAGCTTGAGCTTCCAGCTAATAGTAGAGTGCATAATGTGTTTCATGTGTCGCACCTCAAGAAGGCATTAGGGCAGCATATTGTACCTTCTACAGTGTTACCACCCTTGGATGATGAGGGGAAGTTGGTTTTGGTGCCAGAGTCTATCTTGGATAGCAGGGAGAAACAGCTTCGAAGGAGAGTTATCAGGGAGTATTTGGTGAAGTGGAGAGATCTTCCTGTTGAGGATGCTACTTGGGAGCCTGAGGAGATTTTGCAGCATCCAGCTTTGAGATTGCTTGAGGGCAAGCAATTTCTGGAGGGGCGGACTCTCATGTCCCCTTTCTAGAGACATGTTCGTTCATGACGGGTTTGCCTATCATCGACTCTCGTAGGCAAATAGTTCAGAGAGAGAGTCATTGTGTGGATCATTTGATTGCTTATTGCTGACAGAGCTTACATTCGGCAGAGCCTACATCCAGTTTGAGGTGTACATACAGTTGTAGTGGAGCCTACGTCCAGAAGCGAGCCTACATCCAGTTGGAGCCTACATTCAGTCTAGTTGGGCCTACATTCGGTTATGAGACATCTTGGCCTACATTGTTATATTTTTGAGTTGAGAAATGTACTTTATTATTATAATGTTATTTTATTATAAAGTACATTATAATTAGATGTTTCTAGAAGTTCTAGTAACTTCTCAAGAAAAAGAATAAATAGGGGGCTTGGGCTATCATTTCTACATGCTTGGATTTGAAATTTCTTCTTCTTCTTCATTGTGAAGCAATTTGTAGTCTTTTGGGTCTGCAAATACTATTCGATCTTTGGGAACGAATCACTCCCCTAGATTGACATAACTGAGGTAGTGAAATATCTACTGAAGGGTTGCAAGTTTGGAGTCGGTATTCAGCCATCTCAATTGTACTTCATTGAGAAATTGTCTGAAGGGTTTGTAACTGGTTGGAATAAGGTTTGAAATTCATCATTGGCATGGTGAATCAATTTGGCAAAGGATTGAAGAGAAACTGGCACATTTTCAGAATTGCAATATCAAGGTTTGGAACCAATAAATTGCTCATATCTCCTAATCTACTTGGAGAATCTTTTTATGTTTTTTGGAGGATCTTAGCACAACCCTGGCGGTCCCTTTCATAGCAATTTGGGGTGTTAAAAACCCTCACTGAATTTCCTAGGAAAGCCGTACATGTACGGCCTGGTACGGCGGCCCCAGCAAGGACAGTTTGCAAAGTTCGGGCAGTTTGGTGTTTCATTGCATCAGTCTTCATCACCATTTCATAGCAGATTATAAGGAGCGATAATCAGGTTCTTTCTATGTGATTTTGAGTACTTTGTGCAAGTCAATGAATTATGTAAAAGTCGCATGTATTCAGACTTATAGTAACTGTCCAGATTTGAGAGTTGTTAGACCCTGTTCTTTGGTCATAATTGCATGGTTGCTATTACTGTTATAACTAAATTGTCATAGAAGTAAGAGGGTTTGTGGGTAACAGCACTACCATATATTTTGACATGTAACAGTCCCATGTAACAGTCAATGTATTCAGACTTGCTATTGGTTTAGGAAAAGTGCATTGATAAGACTTGTTTGTGAAAGATGGTTCATATATCTCATGTCTTAGCTATTGTGTTGTAATCAGTCCAGAGACAGTGCTTATATTCAATTGTTGGAACAGTCCTACATCGCAAATCAGAATTTGAGAAAAAATATGATACATTAACATAGGGATCTTTGCATTGATATTAGAGTTGCATTGTTGTTCTTTCTGCTACTTTCTATATTGGTATTGTTATCTCAATAACATTTGATACTCAAAACAATAAACATTTTGAAACACATCTTTGCAAGCAAACCGTTCAATACATGCCAAGTGTTTGACGAATTACCACAGATCAGATTTGGGGGTTTTAGTGATCCTATTAGTAAGGGTCATTACTATCCTGCTCTGATACCACTGTAATGACCCTTACTATAAAGGCCACTGAAAAACCCCCAAACTGAATTTAGACAATTTGTGAAACAGTTGGCATGCACTGAATTGTTTTGTTCTCAATGTTGTGTTTCAATATGTTTATTGTTTGGGCACCAAATGCAATTGAGATAATAATACCAATATGAAATGAAATGACAGGGCAAAGCCAATGAACTACTCAAATCTGATTGGAAAGTAGGACTGATTTAACTATTACAATGAACATAGATACATGGTAACTAATAGCATGTAACTAGATCAACCCAGCTAGCAATGTCTGATGACTATTCTCAGAATGACTATGACAATATTCAGACTTCAAGACAATTGATCTAACAACGAAGTCACATATATTATAATCAATACTAAACTCATTACAAGTGTGGCACTGACTGATTATAATGGACTGTTCTGAGCACATATAATATATGATTACCAAACCTCAATACTAAGTCTGGATATGGTGACTGTCTCCTGAATATATATATAGGGACTGATTACACAGCAAGAGACCTGATAGCAATAAAGCCTAATAGTGCCCTTTTACACAATGTTTCCAAGACTATAACAATGACTGGAAATGATGCAGTAACAGTACTAATTCTGTCCTGTATATCTATGACTGTTTACATACAACACTTATGCAAATTTTGACATCAAATATTATCAACAATAACTTATGAATTGCACTTGAGATTGCTCCTTATTCCCTGCTGTGATTGTTGAAGAAGACCGAACAAGAAGACCCCCAAACTGCTCCTCTGCAACCTGCCGTACAGACCCAGGTACAGGCCGTACAGTACGACACTTGTACTAAATTATGTGCAAGGTGAAAGCTGCCGAAAATGATAGGAATAGGGGCGCCTAGGGTTAGATAATAACCCCTCAAATGCAAAAAATTTATCTCCAAGTGGATTAGGAGATATGAACAATTTATTGGTTCCAAACCCTGATATTGCAATTCTGTAAATGTGCCAGTTTGTCTTCAATCCTTTGCCAAATTGATTCACCAATGCCAATGATGAATTTATAACCTTATTCCAATCAATTACAAACCCTTCAAACAATTTCTCAATGAAGTACAATGAGATGGCTGAGTACCAACTCCAAACTTGCAACCCTTCAGTAGATATTTCACTACCTCAGTTATGCCAATCTAAGGGAGTTATCGTTCCCAAAGGTCGAATAGTATTTGCAGACCCAAAAGACTACAAATTGCTTCACAATGAAGAAGTAGAAGAAATCCCAAATCCAAGCATGTAGAAATGATATTCTTTTTCTTGAGAAGTTACTAGAACTTCTAGAAACATCTAATTATAATGTACTTTATAATAAAATAACATTATAATAATAAAGTACATTTCTCAACTCAAAAATATAACAATGTAGGCCAAGATGTCTTATAACCGAATGTAGGCCCAACTAGACTGAATGTAGGCTCGAACTGGATGTAGGCTCGCTTCTGGACGTAGGCTCCACTACAACTGCATGTAGGCCTCAAACTAGATGTAGGCTCTGCCGAATGTAAGCTCTGTCAGCAATAAGCAATCAAATGATCCACACAATGACTCTCTCTCCAAACTATTTGCCTACGAGAGTCGATGATAGGCAAACCCGTCATGAACGAACATGTCTCTAGAAAGGGGACATGAGAGTCCGCCCCTCCAGAAATTGCTTGCCCTCAAGCAATCTCAAAGCTGGATGCTGCAAAATCTCCTCAGGCTCCCAAGTAGCATCCTCAACAGGAAGATCTCTCCACTTCACCAAATACTCCCTGATAACTCTCCTGCGAAGCTGTTTCTCCCTGCTATCCAAGATAGACTCTGGCACCAAAACCAGCTTCCCCTCATCATCCAAGGGTGGTAACACTGTAGAAGGTACAACATGCTGCCCTAATGCCTTCTTGAGGCGCGACACATGAAACACATTATGTACTCTACTATCAGCTGGAAGCTCAAGCTCATAAGCCAACTCACCAACACGCCTAATGATCCTGAAAGGCCCATAGTATCTCGGCTTAAGCTTCGCCGACCCACTCTTCTTGAGAGTAGACTGCTTGTATGGCTGAAGCATGAGGTAAACCATATCACCAACCTCAAAGCTCCTCTCAATCCGCTTCTGATCTGCATACTGCTTGTACTGATTTTGTGCCCTGGCTATATTATCCTTGAGAGCATCAACAATGTCCTTGCTCTCTTGAAGCAAATTCCCAGCACGTGGAACTCTAATATTAGACATAAGCAAATCAATAAAGCTAGGCGCATCATACCCATATAGAGCCCTGAAAGGTGACATTTGAATCGACATATGGAAAGTGGTATTGTAACAATACTCACACAAATGTATCCATTTCACCCATGCCCTCTGCTGACCAGCCACATAGTTCCTCAAATAGCCCTCCACCCACTTATTGACTATCTCTGTCTGTCCATCCGTCTGCGGGTGATAACTGGTGCTAGGTGTAAGCTCAGTGCCACAAAGTCTGAATACCTCCTGCCAAAAGTGACTCAAAAATCTGCTGTCCTTGTCACTCACTATGCTGCGGGGTATCCCATGCAATCTGAAAACCTCTCTGAAGAAGACCTCAGCTACCTGTACTATTGTGTAAGTAGTAGTGATGGAAAAAAAGTGTGCATACTTCGTCAGTCTATCCACCACCACGTAGATACAATCACGCCCTTGGGCCTTGGGCAAGCCCGTAATGAAATCCATGGATATGCACTCCCACTTCTGATCAGGAATGGGAAGTGGTTGTAGGAGCCCGGCTGGAAAGGTGTGCTCTTGTTTGTTCTGCTGACAAACAGGGCACTCACGAACATACTGCAATACATCTGTCTTCAGTCCTTTCCAAGTGAACCGCTCCCGCACCTGTCTATATGTCTTAAAGTACCCAGGGTGACGAGCTGTAGGTGAATCATGAAGAGATCTCAATATAGATCGCTTCACCTTCGATCCTGGGGCTAGAAAGATCCTGCTCTTGTAGATAATCAAATCATCTACAAGTGTATACCGGGTATCAACAACTGACCCATCAACTACCCCTGATGCCCATGGGTCTCTAGCATACTCTGCCACTATCATATGTCGCCAATCCTCTGATATCTCAATCAATGCACTGAGATGTGGTCTACGTGACAATGCATCTGCTACCACATTCTTAGTCCCTCTCACATATGATATATCAAAATCGTAAGCCTGTAGCTTACTTACCCACTTCTGCTGCCTATCGTTGAGATCTCTCTGACTAGGGAAAATTTTGCTAAATTCGATATCGTACAACTACATTTTTTGTTTGCTTTCCTTTCGGGGAGTTTCAAGTCATTATAAATGATAAATTTAACCATTTGAAATTATGAGGCACTAAATGATAATAGAAACTTTCCCATAAATGAGAGATCGTAGAGTAAAAAACATTATATTAAGGAAAGTTGTTTTATTATTTTGTTTATTCCTAAATCGAGATCCTATATTCACTAATCGTCTGAAATCGAGACCGAAATAACATTGAATGTCTCGTTGATTAGTTTATCTAGTATGTGGTAGATTATTCATTCTTGCCGTTTTTCCCCCAAATTAGCAAATTCATATCTTTTTGTCAGTTTAGTCTTTATCTTCTTTCCTTCGTGTTTTCGAATGTTTTACCTAACTTCTGCTTTCTCTAAAAATGGTTCCTAGGATTCGTAGCTCCTTCCAGAGTTTGGTAAATATATATTTGACAAGTATATTCCCTTTATTTTAATCGGAGGCGTCTTCTTGATTGAGGCATGTTGAACTTGTAACAATTGTCAGTCACTTTGCTCCTTATATTAAGACCTGGTATTAATCATCTATGTTCATCCTGAAAGGGGATATGGTATTTGGTGATATTGAATGTTTGAGATTTATAAAGCTCCCAAACATAACAATATCCCTAGAGACAATTTCTTCTTGGTGGCTTTGTATTTCGGATCCCTCGCATGATGATTTTGCATTTTGGATGTGATTTTGGGGCTAAGATGGTCTGATCATCTAGTGTTTCAGTATTGTTTTCCATTTTAGGAGATTCGGGCTATGATGGTCTGGTCATCTGGCCTTTTTCCCTATAGATATCGGGTGACTATCATTGTGCATACCTGTAAGATGGGTGGTTTTTTGTTCTGAGTGTTCTCTTCTTAGTAGGTTTTCTTAGCTATCTTTTCTCTCAGATCCCTTGGTATTTGCAAAGCTTTAAACTCAGACATACTTATTCTCGTCAATCCCTTGGGTTATGTTATCTTTTCTCTACGTTCCTTTTGATCCCTTGGTGTTTTCGTTCCTTTTCTCTATTATAAACACAGTCATCTTGCTCAGGATGTTTGGTTGGATTTTGGTGATGATATGCGTGTCCTGTACGGACAATATCCATTGTCCTTGTCTTTCTTAAAGTAGGATGCTTTCCCCTTTTGTTGGTGTAGTTTGAGAACAGAGTTCTCAGAATACACCAAAAAGGGTAAGTATCCTTATTTTAAGACTTTTTTCTTTCCTCGGGGTAAACAAATCTAAAACCTCGATTCACAGGTAAACGGGGTTTGTCTTTTATTAGCTGTTATCTTTTTTTTTCTGGATTCTTTCTTAACAATGTAAGCATCTTTTAGCACACTTAAAAAGAATATAGTCAACTTTCTTAGAGCTACAATAGTAATGATAGGTCAGTTAGTATCAGGTTAATATTGAGTTACCCGAGAATCTTTCATCGCGATTAGTTCGTGTCCTTTTGGTCTAGGCATTATTTGATATTCTCGATCGGTCAGTCTAACAATCACCCATTCTTTTCATATTACCAACATAAGTATGCTTTCGCCTATTACTTAAGCATCTCTCAGTTTGGTGTTTAGCATAGGTCTTGCTTTTCAATAGGTCCAAAAATGGAGACAATGATAAAGCTTCGTGAGCCTGTTAATCAAATTGCATTTGAAGGGCCTATCAATGGTATGATGATCAAAGATACGCTTATGTCCTCTCATTTTCTGGTTATTAGAGCAGTATATCGAATTTTGGGAAAATAATTCATTTTCAATATAGATCGATATAGAGTTCCTTCAGACATTGCTTCAATGTTTGTAGCAATGGTGCATATGGTGGAGTTTGAAAAGTATGGAATAGAATTATTATGCAGAAGGTTATTTAAGAGTGTTTATCTAGGAGATTTGGAGAAGGTGTTGATTAATATTAATGAAGAGTGTATGATTCCCAGACCTTGTAACTACGACTCAAATCTGATTGGTAGAAATAACGTTCGTAGATTTCCCATTGTGTTCACTGCAGATCGTAAGAGGTTTAGGAAATAGAAACCAGTCATTAGGAGGAATGTAGATTTCCTGATGCATTTTTTCTATGTTAGATTTCCACCTTCCTTTGGATGGATTAACCGCTTCATGGATGAAGACTAGGTTGGATTGTGGGAAGATGTAGACAACATTAATCTTGAATTCATAAAGCCAAATGATCCTTTTGATGAGCTATCTAATTCTGATGTTACTTCTTCTCCTTAATTTGGTATCCAAGCTTTGTGGGTATCTTGTTAGGATATTAATGATAATCTGGGTAAAATTCCAAGTGGGCTGCAAATTTAAGTGAATGCAAGTTTATGCATGTTTTGATCATTGTTACTAATAATGTGCTGTAATTTTCTTTTTATTAAAAAATGCAGTAGCTCTATCTAATCATGTACATCTAAATTATGGTAATACTATTGCCGATCTCTAAGATTTCCTCAATTACTTCTGTTTCAATTACTTTTGTTTAGTGGGCACATTTCAATAAAGGAATATTACACTTATAAATGATTAATCTTATTTTTACTTATTAATGAACCAAGGAATTTTACGTAGTTATTGTAGGTCCCAACCGGTGCTGAGAGGGGAGGGGTGAATCAACACCCACTAAAACTTAACAACCAATCTGATATAATATAACTATAACTGTTAAACCAAACAGATTCTAGCACAGAAATAGCTATCACAAAATCAAGCAATAGACAACACCAGATTTATCATGTGGAAACCCAAGTTGGGAGAAAACCTCGGTGTGAGGAAACCTCACAAATTTTGCACTTTTCTGAAGTGCGCCTTGTAAGGAGCCTTCCCTGTTAAAAGATTACATACGCATTGTTAGATGCGACCCGGTTAAGGGATTTTAAGAAATAAGGCCTGTTAAAGCTTGCCTTGTTAGAGGACTTAAAACATCTACACAGATGTCATTCTGTTAAGAGATTTAATACAAGGGACCTGTTGATGTCCACCCAAAATACTGAGATTTTTCTATTGCAATTGTCAGAGAGCAATAGAGGGTTGGATCTTCTAGAAATGGCTTTGCTGAGCCTAATAAGATTGTTGTGCTTCTCAATTGAGAGTCATCACCAGTCACCACAAGTATGCTCTCCTTTGACTTTTGTGCTTCCTTGCACACTCTTCTTTTCTTCTTCTTTTCACCTTTTCGTAGCTTCTCTCAGTGTACAGGTTCACTCTTTTTTTTTGGCAGAATGAAGGCAAACAATATTCCTCATAGGTTGAAGAATATATAGTCATCTCGCCCTTTTTGCTTCTTACATGCACGACCTCCACAAAAATCTCCTTCGGATCCATCACCCAGTTGAGTTTCAGTTCACTGCGGAAACGTCAGATGCATGCCATGTGCTTTTTTTACTTTATAAAGGAAACGATAGATGCATGCCACAAGCTTTCCTTTACTTGAGATTTCTCCATGTTTTAATGCCATAAACTTCGGCATTAAAACCTTCAATTGCGCCTTGCACCGATCTTGTTGATAACACAAAGTCATCTAGATTTTTTGCAACAAATCCCGATCAAAGAGTCACACAAGTGTTTGTCGACTGTGACTTTCCCTGGTTCATCAGTCTCGATGATATGTTCACTGATCGGTTTATATCTTTAGGTTGTGCACAGGTAAATACCACCAGTTGTCACTCCTTTCTCTGTCTATACCAGTTTGGTCCCGGTTATACTTTATCGGTCACTATGCTGAATGCTTGATTACCGGTTGCTCTTATGATCAGTTAGAGCTTTATCAGTCACAGAGACAGTACCTCTTCTTGCTCACTGTGTGTCACCGGTCTCGTAACCAGTCTCTTGTACTTATTATTGACAACTGTTCCTACTTGTTCCTGATTGAACAGTGTTTGCATCCTTGGACATCAATGACAACACCTCTTTGCCATGTACCGGTTATATCCTTATCGGTTAATGCCAACAATCTCCCCCTTTGGCATTGATGGAAAAACACACCTTACCGGTTACAGACTTTTAATCCTTCGTCTTCACTGGTCATAATCTCCTCCTTTGACAATAATGCCAAAGGCTAGTCAATTGAGTACCTTTTTGAAATCTGCTCCCCCTTCGGCCAGTAGTCCTTTTTCACCAATCCAATTAAGATGAGGCTATGTCCTCTGTTGAAGCTCAAAGGATTGATGAACACCTTTGTCCTATGACTGAAGATCAAGAAGGGGCACTACCCCTAATTTCCCTCTAAGATGCTGAAAGGTACTCTTCGGTAAAGGCTTTGTGAATATGTCAACAACCTGTTCTTTCATGGGAACATATTCCAATTTCACTTTTTTATTTTGCACATGCTTTCTCAGATAATGATACTTTATAGCAATGTGCTTTGTTTTTGAGTGCATGATACGATTCTTAGATATATTTATTGCCCTAGTGCTCTCACAGTAGATTGCAATCGGTTCAGGTACTTGTTCTTGGATTCCTTCCAATATCTGTTTTATCGAGATCACCTGTGTGCAATTAATTGCAAAAGCAACATACTCAGCTTCTGCTGTGGACTGTGAAATGCAGTTCTGCTTCTTATTTGTCCATGACACAATCCTTTCTCCAAGAAAGAATGCACCTCCAGTTGTTCTCTTTCTGTCTTCAATGTTACCAGCCCAATTTGCATCAGTGAATACCTTTATCTCGAAACCTCCTTTGTGAGAAAACCACAGACCATACTCCTCAGCGCCCTTTAGGTATCTGAAGATTCTCTTCACTGCTATTAAATGTGTCTCTTTTGGGTTAGCAGAGAATCGGGCTGCAATGCCTACTGCATGTGCAATATCGAGTTTGCTATGCAAAGCATACTGTAACTTACCAATCATTGACCGATACAATGTCTCATTAACTTCTTTTGCATCCTCCTTTGATAACTTGCAGTTAGTTATCATTGGTGTGCCAACCGGTCTAGATTCTTCTAGCCCAAAGGATTTAAGGATTTTCTTAACATACTTGGACTGAGAAATAAAAATATTTTCTTTTAGCTGATGGCCTTCTAATCTAATGAAGAATTTTGTGGCTCCAATCATGGACATTTCAAATTCTTTCTTCATCTCCTCAGCAAAGTCTTTGCTCATTTTGTCATCTCCTCCAAAGATGATGTCTTCCACACATATTTCAGCAATCAGGTTCCCTTCTTTGCCAGTCTTGAGATACATATTGCTGTTATCTCCTGTTCTTGTGAATCCTATGGTCATGAGGTATGAATGTAACCTTTCATACCAAGCCCTTGCGGCTTGTTTCAACCCATAGAGAGCCTTTTTCAATTTACAGACCATACCACTTTTCTCTGTGGATGAGAAGCCTTCTGGCTATTCTATGTATACTGCCTCCTCCAATATACCATTCAGAAATGCATACTTTACATCTATCTGGTATACTTTGAACCTTTTATGAGCAGCATAAGCAAGCAGGATTCTCACTCCTAGTCTTGCCACGGGTGCAAAGGTTTCTCCATAATCTAGTCTTGCCTCCTGTGCATATCCTTTGCAGACTAGCCTTGCCTTGTTCCTTTCCACCTTTCCTTCTTCATTTAATTTGTTTCTGTACACCCACTTGGTCCCAATGACATTCTTGTCCTGTGTTCTAGGAACAAGAGTCCATGTTTCTTTCTTCTCAATTTGCTCAAGCTCTTCTTCCATTGCCTTGACCCAGCTCTCATCCTCCAGAGCCTCTCTGGTAGTTTTGGGCTCTCTACTGTAAAGTAAGCAGATACTTTCTCTAGCCTTTCTCCTGCTCAAAATATTAGCATATTTGTCACTAATAATATTATCAGTGGAGTGATGTGACATACCTTGGCAGAACCGGTCGGTGGTCCCGGTCTTCATTTTCTGGTTGAGCAGCGTTTCCAACGAGGTCATGAACAATATCCTGTTCATCATGCTCAGTCGATCTTATATTCTGATCCCTTCTTGACTCAGACACATTACCCTGCTCCAAGGTGTTGTTTACCCATTCTTCATCAACAACAATCATTTCATTGATTTCCAAATGATTATCGACATCATGATCCAGGTGAATATCAGATTCATCATGACTGTTCTTTTCCCTCGGTTTTGAATATTCATCTATCTTTACATTGACACTTTCCACTATTTTTCCTGTCCTCTTATTGAGACACTGGTAGGCTTTACTTTTGGTAGGATAACCCAAAAATATGCCAACATCACTCTTTGGCTCAAACTTGCTAGAGTACACATCTCTTTTGATGTAACAGTTGCTACCAAAAATTTTGAAATAGCCTACACTTGGGGTGTGACCAAACTACAACTCGTAGGGAGTCTTACTGTTTCCTTTCTTAACTTGAACCTGGTTCAGTGTATACACAACGGTGCTAATTGCTTCTCTCCAGAAGTGATGGGGAAGATCCTTCTGAATCATCAGAGTTCTAGCACAATCAATCAGAGTCATGTTTCTTCTTTCAACGACTCCATTTTGTTGCGGGGTTCTCGGTGCAGACATCTGCCTTTTTATCCCGTGTTCCTCACAGTAGCGAGTGAACTCTTGAGAGGTGTATTCACCTCTTTTGTCTGACCTCAGACACTTCAAGCTTTTATCGGTCTCCTTCTCCACTCGGGCCTAATAGATTTTGAACATGTGAAAGGCCTCTGATTTTTCTTTAAGGAAGAATGTCCACATCATCCTTGAAAAATCATCTACAAAGAGCATGAAGTACTTGTCTCCATAGTAGCTCTTTGTCCTCATAGGTCCACACAAGTTTGTGTGAAAGAGATCCAACACGTTTTCAGCAGAAAAATATTTACCGCTGAAGCTTGTTCCTGTCAGTTTGCCTAACTAACATTCTTTACACATACCTCTGTTAGGTTTTGTAATCTCAGGAAGCCCTCTGACTAACTTCTTCTTACTAACTTTGACAATACTGTCAAAGTTTATGTGGCAGAGCCTCTTATGCCACAACCAACTGTTGTCATCTTTTGTTATGAGACAGATTTTATTTGTCTCCCCTTTTGCCGTAGCTATGAGGCAAGCCCCCTCAGTTGAGTCTAGATAGAACAGGTTCCCTTTACTCTGTCTACCGGTGACAACATGAGCTCTTGATTGATTCTTGACAATACACGAAACTTGCTCAAACTCCAACATGTATCCTTTGTTGTTTAATTGAGCCACACTCATTAGATTGTACTTGAATCCTTCCACCCAGTACACATCCTCGCATACAACTTCATTTCCAAGTGCTATTGAACCTTTGCCTTTGATAGCACAGGGATCATTGTTGCCATAAGTCACCGATCCACCATCATTAAGCTTCAGGCTGATGAACTTGTTCTTGTCACCAGTCATGTGGTGAGTGCATCCACTGTCAATGATCTAGTCATCATATTGATGAGATCTTGAGATAAGTGCTATTTCACTTATCACTGTGCTTTCTTCTTTTATTGCAACAAAGACAATTTCTTCATCTCCAAAATCTTCAGATTCATTGTCCGTGACACCTTCCTCATCAAGGTAGCACTCCTTTCCTTTGTTCTTGAATCAGTTGGACTTTTCTTTATTTTCATTATATGGACACCTTGCAACAATGTGTCCTATCTTGTTGCAAGAAAAACACTTTAATGGAAGTTTCCCTTTGTACTTCCGTTTACCTCTTCGAAATCTCCTTGCGATGAGCGCTTTAAACTCATCTTACTCTATCTCTTCAGAGATTAGATTTTCAACAAAATTTCCAGACTTATCGGTCTCTCTTCCTTTCTTGGTGGAAGCAGTATTCACAGAGGACTTAAAAGCGGCCTCTAACATGGGTAAGCTGTTATCATAATTACTCAATTCAAAAGCAGTCAACTTACCAATTAGGGAATCAAGAGTGACTTGAGACGCGCTCACTGATCTAAGCTCCTGTATGGCTGAAATCTTGATAGCGTATTGTGGCCTTAGCATCCTCAATATCTTGCTTACCACTTCTTCCTTACTCAATGTTCCTCCAACACTTTTGATGGAGTTCATCACTTCTTTTATTCTATTGTTGTAGTGCTCAATATCTTCTCCTTCATTCATCCTCATGTCATCATATTTGCCTCTGAGGCTTTCTACCTTTTCTCTTTGAACATGTGGGTCACCACCATACACAGTTTGTAGCTTCGCCCACATCTTGTACGCAGTAGTCAGATTTTCAATCTCTGCATATACATGATCAGGTAGCATACTTGCTATCATATCCATTGCAGTTGTGTTCAGTGCTGATCTTTTGTTGATCAGGTGTCAAGGTACCGGTGGCTTCAGTGTAATCATTGATTACATGAGTCCAGTATTGATCTCCGGTGGTCTTCATGTACATCTTCATTATGCTCAACCATAAGGTGAAGTTATCCTTAGAAAACTTGGGTCCTTCCTTTCTCATCATTAGATCTTTTCCCTGTTGCAGTTAAGCAGCTTAGAAAAGGAACTCGACTCTGATACCAATTGTAGGTCCCAACCGGTGCTGAGAGGGAAGGGGTGAATCAGCACCCACTAAAACTTAAGAACCAATCTGATATAATATAACTATAACTGTTAAACCAAACAAATTCTAGGACAAAAATAGCTATCACAAAATCAAGCAATAGACAACACCAGATTTATCACGTGGAAACCCAAGTCGGGAGAAAACCACGGTGTCAGGAAACCTCACAAATTTTGCACTCTTCTGAAGTGCACCCTCTAAGGAGCCTTCCCTGTAAAAGGATTACAAACGTACTATTAGATGTGACTCGGTTAAAGGATTTTAAGAAATAAGGCCTGTTAAAGTCTACTTTGTTAGAGGACTTAAAACATCTACACGGATGTCACCCGGTTAAGGGATTTAATACAAAAGACCTGTTAACGTCCACTCAAAATACTGAGATTTTACTATTGCAATTGTCAGAGAGCAATAGAGGGTTGGATCTTCTAGAAATGACTTTGTTGAGCCTGATAAGATCATTGTGCTTCTCAATTGAGTCATCACTTGTCACCACAGGTATGCTCTCCTTTGACTACTGTGCTTCCTTGCACACTCTTCTTTTTTTCTTGTTTTCACCTTTTCGTAGCTTCTCTCAGCGTATAGGTTCACTCTTTTTCATTGGCAGAATGAAGGCAAACAATATTCTTCATGGGTTGAAGAATATATAGTCATCTTGCCCTTTCCGCTTTTTACTTGCACGACCTCCACAAAAATCTCCTTCGGATCCATCACCCAGTTGAGTTTCAGTTCACTGCGGAAACATCAGATGCATGCCATGTGCTTTTTCTATTTTATATAGGAAATGACAGATGCGTGCGGCAAACTTTCCTTTACTTGAGATTTTTCCATGTTTTAATGCCATAAACTTCGGCATTAAAACCTTCAATTGCGCCTTGCACTGATCTTCTTGATAACACAAAGTCGTTTGGATTTTGTGCAACAAATCCCGATCAAAGAGTCACACAAGTGTTTGTCGACTATGACTTTCCCCGGTTCATCAGTCTTGATGATATGTTCACTGATCGGTTTATATCTTTAGGTTGTGCACAGGTAAACACCATCAGTTGTCACTCCTCCTTTCTCATTCTATACCAGTTTGGTCCCGGTTATACTTTATCGGTCATTGTGCTGAATGCTTGATTACCGGTTTCTCTTATGATTAGTTAGAGCTTTATCAGTCATAGAGACAGTACCTCTTCTTGCTTATTGTGTGTCACCGGTCTCCTAACCAGTCTCTTGTACTTATTATTGACAACTGTTCCTGCTTGTTCCTGATTGAACAATGTTTGCATCCTTGGACATCAATGACAACACCTCTTTTCCATGTACCGGTTATATCCTTACCGGTTAATGCCAATAGTTATAATATGCATAAGGAGACTAACAATAGATCTTAGACAAGGTTTGAGTTATAGGAAATGCAGGAAAGGATAATACGACTTTACGAGCTAAACATTGGGAAGATTCAACAAGGATTCACAGATCTGGAACACGAAGATATCTAACTAATCAATATCAATTAATCGAAAAATTGTAAGGGCAATACCGAAGATACCTATCCCCATCTCTTATCTTTGGTGCCTTATTTGAGATGGGTCATTGTATATCTTTGCCTTTTGGCCTTTTACCAATAAAAAAAATAAAAATGCTTAAGTAACTATAATGTCCCCTTCTTAACAGTAGGCCATTTAGATGCATGATTAGTCTATCTATCCATTCGGATAGGCTAATGGCTTTGTTTCAGAGGATGCCAGCCAGTCACAGGTTTGTGTAGGCAAATATTTCTTATTTGGGCTCTTTTGCTATAGTCAGAATCACTTTATTTTAGAAAGTGTTATTATAAAGTCACTTTATGTTATAAAAGTGACTTAAGTGAGCTTTTATCCCACATGGCTTAGTTTGTTGTGCTTGCACTCACTTCAAGGTTATAAAAAGGAAAAGTACATCTCGGAAAAGCACCCATGAGATATTATAAAATTAAAGAAAAGAAATCTGGTTCCTTATTGTGACTAGTTATTCCAAGGATGCAAACCCTTAGGAATTTGAAGAGGAAGTTGGACGTAGCCCCATCTCTCTCTAAGGTGGAAACACTCAGTTTTCACATGTAGCCTCATTGGATTGTTCAGGTTTAGCAATATCAGATTATTTTCAGTTCTAGTTTTGTTGGCAGAATAAGGGAATGAATTTGTTACCAGTGGATACAAGGGAACTCCGACTAAGCACATACGCTCTACATCTACATCATTCTGCAAGCCAAAGAACAATAGTGGTATTGCTCGGTTCACATTCTAGACTCACGTGCCAACAGTGATACTTAGTATTCTCGGGCAGGAAAAGAAGAGCAGGCAATATCGAGGAAGGCAGAAAGCGTTTAGTGGAACCAGCAGGACTGTTATGGCTCCACCTCCCAGTCCATACTCATCCGCACTTAGGCGGACTGGAAGAAGACATCCAGTGCGGGTGGTCTCTCCCAGCGTGACCACCAGTAGTCACGCCCAGTTCTCTGAGCAACTGAGACGGCCCAGTCAAGCAGCTTGGAGGTGTCTCACGTGCTGGCAGTCGTGCATGGTGACGGGAAGGTGGAAACAGTCACGCACATGTCGGGAGATCCCACACATAGCTATTCCAAGAATCGCAATAGCCTGGTCATTGTGGTTATGGTTGTTCAGTGAATACGCACCTTCTTGGAGCTAGCGTGGATACCAGGTTGCCCATATTGTGTGCTCCGTTTTGTTTGCAGTTGATTAAATTATCCAGCCGTTCATAAATTTAGCTCTTGTAAACTTTGCTAAGTGTATTTCCCAGGATTAAATCCATTTCTTTAATATTTAGTATCTGGCTTCTATATATTTGTCTTTCATTTGGTTTCAAGCATTGTTACGTCTGACTTATAGAAGATTAAATTCACGAATATCAGTCAGCAGTGATTATGATTTGAATTTGCTACACGTGTGGGGAATACAAATTTGTTTAATAGTAGTGGGAAGATTCAATCTCCAAACACCCCATAATTATCAGATATTGGTAAAGGAAAACATCAACGCCTCCTTAGCTTCAAACAATACCTTCAGGTGTGAGAACACCACCAGTATACAAGATTAAACAAAAAAAAATACAGTTCTGGTTGGTTTAGAATATTACAGTAACTTATTAATTAATTATTTAATATTTCCTTTTTCTTTTCCCTTTAAGGAAAAATATTAGATAATTTTTTTAATTTTCTCTCTTTTTTTACCCGGTCTAGGATCAGGACCAAAAACTTTGATTAAAAGGTTGGTTTCAGTAGTTGTATGTTGATTTCAGCAGTTTGTAGAACATTGTTCAGTGGCTAAAGGAAGATGAAAACATTTTCAAAATCCATGATAGATGTATTGCAAGGCTTTGGAAAATATCGGGAGGACGTGACAATGTTGATAAGAGAGAAGTATAAATAGGGATATGAACACGAGGCCACCAAAATTCTTGATTAGTTACAAGAATTACATGATGAGTTGAAAGACCAATTTTCTTTTGTTGAATGTTTGAAGTTACTTGAAATAGAGTATCCAAAGAAAAAGGGCCTTTATGACTATATAAGAAGGTCAAGAATGAATGCTAGTGTTTATCTTTCAGGTATGACAACAAAAAAAGATAAGCACAACAAATTCAAATTTGAATATGAAAGACATACATCAATGCAATGTATACATGAAGTGAAATCTCATAATGCACCACCACAAAAGGGTGTCTTAGCTAAGAATGATGACGAAGTTGAATTTTTCTGGTGCATCTGCAATTGAAGAAGAATACATGTCTTCTTGAAAGTGCCGAGTTTGAAGTAGATTATAGTCCCAGAATTGAAGGTATGGATTTCCTTGATTCATTCCTAGAGCACAGTGCTGTCATGCCATTTATTCGGGGAATTTGCAGGGCAACAATAAGAGAGATAGCTGATTTTGAAGGTGACCTTGTTCCTACGAATGAAGACAATTTGGGAATTTTATTATGTAGTGAGCCAAGTCACTTTGCTAGATTTCAGAGTTTTTAGGGGCATGCTCATTTTCAAACCGTCTTGGGGACATTCTCAATATGTCATGAAATGCAAGAAATGTCTCCAAAATGTGTGGATGCAAAGAAGTTTTGCAGGGGATGGTCAATTGTCCATGGGATGGCTAGGGAGATTTGCGATGTCCCTCGATTGTCCCAAGAATGGTCGTTTGTCCCTTGTAAACAACAACTAATTTCACTTAAAAAAAAACTTAGATATAAAACTAATATTTTAGATTATTTGTGGGACCCCACACCCGGATCTGCCCTAGATGATGAAAAAGATCCTCATCTCATTTCATTTGCAAGTTTTATTCGTGAAAATTTTTGCAACATGGTTTGGAAGAAGAGCAAATTTTTTTAGTAGGTATCGAAGGAGCAAATATTAAAGAGATTGACTCAATGCATCACTTGTAGTGAGATTGCAATTTCTTAAAAGAGTTTAGTCATTTCTCGTTCTATTTTAAAAAAAAAAATTATTTTCAAAGTTCAAAGCAAAAAGTATTTGATTTTTTCTTTTCTTTTCATTTTTTTTTTCAGTTTTTAGTTTAAAGTCATATTAAATCTAAAAAAACAACAGGAGTAGTAGTGTCGAACGATAGCAGTGACAATTAAGTGGAAAGAATTGAAACAAATGCATGAGTTTCATCCTCATTGGAGTGTGGAAGTGTTGAGGGTGGAGGTGGACAGCCACCAAATCCATTTGAGGTCCCTTTAAAGTCTTGAAACCTTATGCAAAGGGCCCTTTTAACAAAAAAATCTCTTCAACTTGTTACAGCCATAGATACCAAAGAAAAAAAATATAGGGTGTGGCTTTGTCATGTTGCAAGAAAGACTTTAGAGGGAGGTACACAAGGGTACAACCTCAGTTTTGGGCTGTTACAAGCTGTGGAGTTAAAGTTTGCAAAAAAATAAAAGAGGATAAGATGATAGAGGCTCATAGACTACACGTGGAGGCAGAACTGAGGCCTCAAGGTGTGACAATGTTGACATATTCTTTTGGAAGTGGAAAATCATTTATGTTTATCTCATCCGTTTGGTAGTGGAAGTAGTGAAATTGCTACAAGAGGAAAGATGAAGATTAGCTGTGGTGAGAGGCCAAGGACAATTGAAGTTATGTTTAATGTGCAAGCACAAGATGCAACAGAGTCTTTGGTTGCTAAATTCTTTTATGCCCATAAAATCCCATTTCCTGTGGCCCATTCCTCTTATTTTACACAAATGATCAAAGATGTAGCTTCTATCAGTTCTTCATTTATACCCCCCGAAGATCATAAGCTACAAAAGACTCTCTTAGACATAGATTATTCTAAGGTCAATTTGCTAATGGAGGATATGACGCAAACTTGGATTAGGATACATTGTTCTATTGTGATGGATGGGTGAACCAATATTGGAGATTGATCACTCATCAATAATAGAGTCATATGTCCTTTTGGCTCTTATTTTCCTAGAGTTGTTGATTGTTTTGGGAAGCATAAGGATGCAGGCTTCCATTTTAGCATTTTGAGAGAGGCCATAGTGCTGGTCGAGGTCTCAAATGTTGTACAAATGGTCACTGATTCAAAATATGTGTGCCAATTGGCTAGTAGATGGTTGAGTGTGCTTACAAACACATCTTTTGGACCCCATGTTGTGCTCATGCACTTGACAATGCATTGAATGACATGGAAAATAGATTGGGTGAACCAAGTGGTAGCAGAAGATAGAGACATTCAAATGTGCATTTGTAAGCACCACACCTCACTTGTTCTCTTCTGGACATTTTCGAAGAAGTTTCTAAAATTTGTTGAGACAAGATATACCGGTTACTTCATTTTGTTTGAGAGGATGCTTGAGGTGCATGAGCCTCTACAATTGATGATGGTGGTTTCAGAGTGGAGTAGATGGCCTAATTGAACCTCTATTGAAAGAAAAGTCATCGAACAAAAGATCCATGATGATGATTGGTAGTCCATTGTGAGGTAAGATATTGCTGATTTTATTATTAAATTTTCTGATTTATATTAAATGTTAAATTGTTGATTGTTGTAATGTCCCCATTTTGAGCGAGCATCTGAGTTATTAGATTTAGCCTATCACTGGGTCCTTGTAGGCTAATACTGGTGATTAGAGGGCTCTGATGTGGGTTTTGGCCTATTTCGAGGGACTTACTAGTTATAGTAAGTCAACAGTTGGCTCCAATGAGCTCAGATGAATTAGAGGAATTAAATGATGCTATCAATTTTTATTTTGGGCTTTCGGTTTGGGCTCCAAAATTCTTGGAGGGAGCATCTATTTTTAGAAAGTCACTCCATCAGGTTCATTCATCGCCTTTCATCATCAAGATTACGCTTGTGCTGTCAGATTTCGATTCTGATGCTTCTTTAGTCATTTTCACAAGATGAGTGAATTTTGATTATTATTTAATGAAATTGGCTAAGGTTGCTATTTTTATTAGGATTGTCTATTGGGCACCTTGGTGTTATAGCTCGTTGGAACCGGGTTGAGTAGTTTTAAATCTTGAGCTCATAAAACAGGGACCCTATATGTCAGAATAGCATTATTTTAACGAGAGTGTCATTTTCAGCATTAAGTGAAGGGGAATATAATAGTTTATTAAATTTCAAATGTGCAACCAAAAAGCAAGTGGCTTTTAAGTGAAAAGTGTATTGAAGAAGCCTTTGTTTTTTTTTTAATGCTTATTAAATGAAGCCTTGAGGAATTGGAAATTCATTCTATTATGCATCTTTGATTAAAAATTGAAATTGGGGAGAAGCTTCAAGGGTTTGGTCTTGATTTGAAGAAATGGTGAATTTCTTTGAAATTTCTCTTGCACTTTGAATTGAAATTTAATGCCAATGAATTGTGTAATACTTCTGATCATAATGTGTTGAATCTGGAGTCCGTACAACAAATTGAAGGGAGCTGCAATTCAATTTGGGGGTGTGCGAATTTGAATGTTTAAGCTGCAATCTGTTTTGGGAAGACTGCCGTCCATCCTTGGCCTCCTTGTTGATGCTAAAGGCACTTCCAATGCAAGGAAGTCATTAATAAATTTGTTTGCTGGTGTCTTCAAGTAGAGGGTTGTGTTTCATGTTGAAGAGGCTGCGATTTCTTAATAGAGGTTGCGGTAGCAGCTATAGTGGTTGCCATACAATCTAAGGTGGCTGTGTACGGTATATTTGGGAGCAACTATTTAATTCAAGGTGCCTATTTGCATAGAAATATAGATGTATTGTTTCCTGAATATTTGCAAGCATTTGAATTAAATAATTTTGGTGAGCACTTGAAATAAAGTAATATTCTGTTTGATGTTAGTTCATATATTGAAAAATTACAAAAAATTATATATGTTCAAAACAAAAAAAAATTTGCAAAACAATTTAAAAAAAAAAACAAGTCTTCAGCATAGAGCCAATAGGGCTCTTTACAATTTTCATATTGAATTTCTGACTCTAATATTTCAATTTTATTGTTCACTGTTATAACTTTTGAAGTTTCTAACATGTCAATTAACTTATCAATTAATTCTTTTGAACTTGTTGATTTCATTTTGTAGATATGTTTGCTCTTTCATCTCACCTGTTGTAGATGTCACTAGATATGCTAATATAGACTCCTATTCTTGGAGAGATATATGAGATTTTTGACAACATGTGAAAGATAAATAAAACAATTTTAGCTAAGAATCTACTATTATATGAGAAACATAGTAAGTCCGTTGTGATGCAGGGGTGGAACATAATGAACACCCTACTTCATATGCCAAGGTTTTCTCTAAATCCCAAATGGTATGCACCAAAGATCGGAAGGTTGCTTCCATGTGACGATGAAGAGGTGAAATAAGGGCTAATAAAGGCCTTTTGAAACATGTATCTAGATGAGGAGTCTTCGACACTTTGCACATAATGGCTAGACTTCACAAATCTGTGGTCCAACATTCAATAAACCAAAGGCAACGATAGCTAGAGCTACATTAGCTCAAACTGATCTTATTGGATGGTGGTCATGGCACAAGAAAGATATACCAAAGTTTTCACAAGTTGCTAGTTTTTCCATAGAGAGGAATTGATCGACATATGTTTTATCTACTCCATTGAGAGGAATGGAGTTAGCTCTAGTGGAGCGAACCTAGTGGCTATGCATAGTGCTCTCTGACTTAGAGAGGTTAGACTCCAAACTATCAGTTGACTCTAGCTTTATGGTGGGATGTTGATCCCAAAGACGTCGCTTAAGTTGACAAGGAGGCACTAGGGGGTTGAATCCTCACTGTGAGAAAATGACTTGGTGGACGACTCTAATTTTGATGCAGCGTTGAGAGATGTGGATTATGGGCGCAGTAGTGTACTTCCTTTTTTGTCTTTTGAATTTTCATATTGTAATTGAAAGTGAAACATGTAGCCATTGGGCATTTTGTTGTAAATTTGTAACTTGTATGCTATTGTTTAATAACACATGCATATTGGCAATGAATTATGAAAGCAATATGTAAGTTTTGACGAAATGCCTAAGTTACTGAGTACCACTGGTAAAGCTTGGGTCCTAATACTAGTATGGTTTGGGTACTGTTACCGTTTGAGTACGGCTTGGGTTCTTCCTGGGTGCTTGAGTTCTCTGTGGATATTAATTTTTGGTCACTGAAAAGAAAGTGCAAAAAGTTTTGGCAAGAGTTGGCAGCACACACAAATTCATTGATGACCTCATTTGGAAAGCCCCAGTTGAGGAGGCACAGAGATATTGGAGGAGAAGCTAGCCTTGCAAATTTGCAAATGGTTAGAGTGCATTGAAAATAATGAAATCAGTTTTCTTATAATTGCTTGTAGATAGGGATCTTTCTATTAAGTTTGCAGAAGACAAGGAAAAGAGCTTGATGAGCTCAACCCAGATTTAAGTTTGGCTCACTTTTCTCTATACAAAGCAGAAAATCAGTCATCTATTGCAGATGCACCCAAGTAACAAGAATCTATTGGAATTACTAAAGAATTCAAGCAAATAATTGCAGGAGTTTCTGAGCTTCAAAAGGATTATAATTTGGAGCCAAGATACTCTTGCATGAAGAAGAAATCAAGGAGGATGGGATATTGCATAATAATTTCAGCATTCATCATACCATGGAGAATCAACTTGTAGATGCATGATGTCATCTTCAAGTCATGTTTACTTTGGGAAATTTATCTCATTATTGTTCAGCAGAATGGTTAGCAATGCAACATATGGTCCTTTGTTTTATTTGAGTTTTGGTTTCAAATAAATATATGGGTAAATGCTTGTTAAGGGAAGATTATTTGGAACATTGAGAAGGTTGGTACCATAAAAAGAGAAAGAGAGGTACCCAAAGAACTTTGCACCAAAATTTTCCATCCATTGATACGAAAGGTAGATGTAGAAACTGGGCATCTTTTCAGTGGATTTGACTTGTTTTTGTTGGTTATAAAGCAATTCTCCTTTATTTTACTTTCAAGCACTCCATAACAGCAGTAATATGAGAACTTTTGATCCTTTGGAGCTTTAGATTCATACAGATAGATATTTTTAGTAGTAAATAAATTGTTGTCATAATCCATTATGGTTGTACTTGTGTTATTGTCTTTACTCTCTAGGTTTCAATAAGAAGTGATGAGTGGGAGTGATGATGATTAACATGATTGTTGAAATCTTTTTTTTAAAGAATCATTTTTCTGTTTGATTTTCAAAGCATCTTTGTATTATACATTATCTTTTAACTTAGGTGTTGGAAAACAGACAGTGGACAGACACAAGAGCAACACTTGCAGCTGGTACTTTCTGGAGTCATGCCATGGGTCAATCCTGCACATGTAGTGGTGGCAAGCATTAAATCTGGAAAAAGTGAAAGGTTATGAATTGACATTTCCTATTTCGTGTGAATTTAATATTCTTTTCTTCTTGTTGATATTTATAAATCTCTGTTTCTATCTTCTTTTCTACAGTGAGCTGATTGATGGCTGCCGAGCATTGTTCTCAGTAGCATCTTTAACAGCTCCTACACTTTTTGATCAAATTCTCAAAGGCTATTCAAGGTCTCTTATCCCCTTTGATGATTTGAATTTGCACTTAATATCTTACTAATGTTTTGTCATTATTAATAATTTTTCCAGTTATAAGTAGATTTGTAAAGATCTTAATATTTCTTTACTTTTTTAATTTGATGCCTTATGAAATTCATAGTCATATAGTCATCATTCTTGTATCTGTTTGAATCATATGCTAACTAGTCTTTTCTTTATTGTACTGGAATTTCAGTGCTCTAAGCCTATTATCCTCCCTAACTTGTGAAGTCGTAAAAGCCACTTTGGACAATCATGATGAGGAGGAGACATGGTGTCAAGAGGCCTTGAACATCTTATTAGATACTTGGACTGTTTTTCTGCAGGTTTTATGTTATCTGAATGCTTAGTTTGATTCTTAATTGTCCATCCTTCTGCATGTCTGTGATATTGTTTTGTAATTTACACAACTAGTTTATAGGCATATTAGTGGCTCATATTACCCTACTGTTTACAGCCAGCATATTTAAGCCAGAGAGGTCCTCTTTCACAGTTGGAAGACGAGTCAGTTGTTACAGTATTCAAAACGATAGTAGAGACTGAATTAAAAGGTACCCTCCAATGTTAATAATGCCCATTTTTCACTGAACTTATTCTGCAGTTACATTTACTTGTATATGGATGCCAATAAATGATTTATTCTGGTAATTGAGGAAATAATATTTGTTGATGCTTTGTCTATTGATGCAGCTGCTGTAAAAATGGCTTATGATGAAGGTGATTCGACTGAAGAGTTACAGGCTTCTATTGCAGGTAAATGCAGTTTTCTTGGTATCTTGTTGATGCAATTTTGAATGACTTTTTAGGTTTCTCAGTAATTCATTCTTCAAATTGTCTATTGTCATTCTGAAATAAGGGTTGTATTTTGCCAACGCAAAGGATCACTTTCTTGATTGTCATATTATCATGAACACATGTTATTCAACCTTGTTTTATGTGCTGCATCCAGCTAGAGATGAGCGATTAAGTTCATATGCTCTGATTGCACGTTCTGTGCCCGGGGAAACAATAACTTTGCTTGCAAAGCTATTTTCTGAACGATGTTCATGGCTGCATCAGGTGGGCTCTTCAATTAATTTTGTGACATTAATTCAAATTTTCATGTATTGCATATAGGTAAATGCTGTTTTATATCATAACTCCAACAACACTTGATAGCATTAACATTGTGGTACTGCTATGTGTGTGATGCTAATGCTTTTCAAGATCATAGCAACATTTTATTTACATGTAAATTATAAATGTAATTCAGCTAACTAGGTTTATAATGGGAAAAATTTGGCAAAAACTTTTCTTCTTCCTTCTTAGATCATAACAACATTTTATTTACAGGCATTTACATAGTGTCATACAAGTATAAATGAAATTTAATTAACCAGGTTTAAAATGGGAAAAGTTAGGCAAAAGCTAGGGAACCAAAATATAATCTACTATTTCTAAAAATGGGGAAAAAACTATTTTTATTATTCTGTGTCAACTATAGTGTGTTATAAAAAAAAAGTGCCAGTTATTAAAAAAAATCATAGGAGTTTTAAAAACCTATTTTATTTTAACCTAAGTTTATGTAAAAATCGATTGGCTCTAAAATTGTAGGCGACATCGTCACAAAACAAGGTCTACTATTTTAGGGGCAACCCTATGTGTTTGCCTAAACTCTCGTTAAGGTGCACATTAAATTTAAATCCCCAAGTTCCATGGGATGCCTTGCTTGGGTTTTTCCCTCATTTTGGGGACTATTGACATTTTTGGGATGGGGGGATGAGCAAAGAACATCCTCATTACATCCCTTTTTTTTCAGAAACTAGGGATGTCCTAGGGTTGCCCTCTCACCTTGGAGGATGTCTCTTACGAATGCCTCCCTAATGGAGGACCCTTGGGGAACACTATGGTGTCCTTGATGTTCTTATGATGTCCCCTGTAGATAGAAAGTTCTTATTATGAAAAGAGAACATCTAAACACCCACACACACCTCCACACACACACACACACACAACTATTTAAAAACATTCTCAGAAAAATAGAGAGTCAAACAAGCACAAGGGTTCAAATTTACAGTAAAAATTAACAAATAAACTATGCTAGATCCTACTTGAGACTTGTGAAAGGCTAAGATTTGGCAATTAAATTGCAAAGCTGAAATGAGAGAACCTGCTAAAAGTTTATAAAAAATTATATAATGATGGTATTCCATTCTTGGACCTCTTGTAGACTTAAGCTTTGATAGGCAAAACAAAAGGATTAAACCAAAGTGCACGCAAACACAAAAGAGCCGAGCTGACTTCATATGTTTAAACTTTAATCAAAGGGTCTTGATATCGACATGTTAAGAAATGGGAGAATATTAATTTTTTATAATGTTCGTGTGGAATTTTATTTCGGTTTTGATTTTTCTAGGTGTGAATTTTTGTAAATTATGGTGTATAATATTATACTTCCTGTCAATCCTTTTTATCTCATTAATATAATGGGAGCTACCCCACAGTAGCAGTATGCCTCTCTCTATATATATCCATCCTCTCACTGTTCCCAAAATTTAGGAAGTTTTTTGCTTTCCTTGAAAACCTGTACCCACATACCCCCATCCTAGGAACTTGGAGCAACACTGATAAAAAATCTCATTGTGGTTTAAAATCAAGTGTCTAAAAGAAATCTATTCAAACTTAAAGAAATTCTGAGATACCTTACGCTCATCCCTAATCCAATAAGTTTCATCTACACTTTTTTTTGTCTCAAAGTGTAGAAAAGAGCCAAAAAATTAGATATAATATGGCAATAAAACGTACTTTTTCAAGATCTTTGGAAATGTCACAACAAATATGAAGGATTGTGATTACATGGAAGTAATCGTGGTGTTTTCAAGTATAATGCTGCTGAGGTTTAGATATGTTTAAGAACTGTCATGGCTTATATAATATCATGCACACAACTCCTTTAATGCAGTCAGAAAGTTGTTTTGAAAAATGGGATAGACCTTAGTGATAGTATATTTTGATCTGAGTTTGGTTGATTTCAATACAATGTTTATGGTGAATGTAACAGTTCTGCAGCCTATCGCCTGCATTCAAGACCTCTTAGTAAATCTCTTAGCAGAAATATTAACAATGAACTGAAAATCCTACTAGGGATTATCATATGACTCATTCATTAACAGCTTTTTATATTCATCCAACTGGTGCCATATTAAGGATTGGGATTTAATCAGTGTGTAATTCAGCTGTATAATTATTTCTCTAGTTTACAAACTAGACATATACAGAGACATGTAGGAAATTCTGCTTTGGTAAATGCTCCCAGGACATTACAGTGTTGCACACCAATTTTATCATCAGTTTCATATGATGATGAATGGATTCTTTGAAATATTTGTTCCCTGTTATAATCTAGGTTTCTATGGTTTGCAGGTGTCAAAGCATACAAGGTATAGCAATAAGCTAAGTCATAGGGTTCACTAAATTTCAGCCATGAGGTTCAAAATTTGGTGAACTTCAAAAAGTTATTAAAATATCGTTGAAATTCGCTTGTCATTCGTATATATAGAGGGTACAATTTTTTCTATAAATGAAATTTTGATGGGCACCTTTTTTTGGGTTTTTTCATGTTTTCAGGGTGCAGGATTGATTGTCAAATGGATTAAACAGACCAGGTCAAATTTTTTCTCTCTTTTTAGGGTTTGAGATTGATTCTGAAAAGGATTAAATGAATTTGCTTGAGTACATTCATGCACATAAAATCCACTCTATTAGAGGTGTATGTATTGAATGACGCTATTCACTCCATTCTTGAAGTCTTGTGGGGCACAAAACCAGGGTAGTAAGCAATTTATTTCTGGCCCCATTTATTTCTTTCTTCCTTGTGCATTGCATTGGGGCCAAGTGGGAGGTAGATTAATGGTTTGTTTGAGTCTCCTTGTCATTTTGTTCTGGATACTATATAATATGTATATACTATTTTTATTTTGTTAACATACATACATACATACATTAGAGTAGCCGGATACTCCTCTGCCTCTCCTTAGGTGTGTGCATCCCTGTATCCGTATCAGATACGACATGGAGACATATCGGATACTGTACCGATGTGTGCACAAATTTTTTTGATTTTCCAACTATGTTGGGCATTGTGTGATTTGATTTTTAAAAATTCAACATAAATTTTCCTTGATCTAAGAAAACTTTGATCATGCAATTGTTTTTCTGGTATAAACAAAACCTACACCAAATGAAATGTTTTTCTATTTGAGCAACCGATTTTTTCGGGTTATCTTCCAATTCAACTCTACTATTTTCTGCATATTTTAAATTGTTAAATCAACTTATAATGATGTATGCAGCAATTACATGTCTATATTGATTTTAAAGTAATGAAAATCTCCTCTAATAACTTAGTGGAATACTGTATTTGTTTCAATGCAACTTTGATATATATGTATATAGATACATATGCATGTGTGTGTGTGTGTGTGTATCACAAACAACCGTACTTGAAGTGGGAAAAATTAAAAATAACTTGAACTTGGTTATTTACCAGTGTAATATCTCCACCCTATAAGTAAACTATAACTAATTAAACAAGTTTAAATTAAAGATTCAAACTTGTAATGGTAGAAACGATGACTAGTGAAGGAAAGTTACAAATAAACTGGTTAAGACAAGTGTTTCACATCGACAATAGTGTTAAGTATCCAGGCGATACATCTGATACATAACAACCACTACATCTACATCGATGGTTAAAGGGCAAAGACCGCAGCCAATGTTCATGAATAGATACTATGATTATTAGCGTCGGCAAAGTATGAAGATGAGGAAGGCGGGCAACTCACTTATGTGATTATGAACAACTTATACAGGCGATCCTCCAATATCGTATCTGCCTGCGGTGTTATTATTTGTCTAGAAATTGACGCGAGGGATGGATATTGATGGTAAGACTATGAAGGAGACGTCAACAAGGATATTGAAGGAAATACAATTCCTTTCTCAGAGATGGCTATATCCATTTCCATCGATACTTGGCATATATCGATTATTATGTTTAATCTATGATTACATACGATTATTCATAACAATCGTATTGATTATCAATTAGTAATGGCAATGAATTTGGCATCTTTTCATCGTGCCTCTTTGTCACATATTTATACTAAGCCGACCAGCTTTCCAAAGATATGTGAAGAATTGATTATATAAACCTATCTCCCTTTGTGGAATCCGCTCGATATAAGAGCATAGCCGGTTGCTATCGCAACCTATCTCAGTCCAAGTATAATAATTGCAGATCAGAGACTACACCGGTCAAAGAGCATATAATATTATAGACATATCAGAGACGGCTCCTAAACAGAGTATTTGCATAATTCACATCAAAATATTTGAGACGGCATACTTCTGCCAAGTATTTATCCTGTAACTTGCAGCACATATCAGATCGAATATTAGAGACGGCTCACAGGGTAACGTGCATGCCATTACATTGCTAAATCAGAAATAGCCAATATATATATTGGATTGCTAAATCAGAAATAGCCAATATATATATTGGATTTAGTATTGCTTTTGAACTGCCAAGCATGCATTGCAGTCATTAATATATTTATCTTTGCATTATCATTATATTGTGATAGTATTGAAACTACCACTTGTATTCCATTGTGGCATTTGGAATTACCAGTCATATATATTGATCCATTTACCATTACATTGTTATTCATTAATACATTTCCACTGTTATAGCATTTGGAATTACCAGTCATATTCATAATTCATTAATTTGTGCTCATAATTCATTGTCATAGTTCACATATCCGCACCTTGCATTTGTTAATCCACGTAGTGTGCATATAATTACAAAAAGGGGACATTACAAGCAGTTCTATTTTTACAAAAGTTTAGGCTTATATGCACATTCTAGTAATTGTTCATCCAAATTGGATCATGAATGGATATTGTGATCAAGTTGGGTTAAAGTTAATCAATCTTCACAGTTTGTATGACCAGTGGTTGTTGTCCATCATGCAGAACATGTTTAAATCTCTGTGTGTGTGTGTGTGACTTTTCAGAGTAGTAGAAGTTAAGACTTCAATAATTAAAGGAGGGTCTTCTGTTCCTCTTATTTGTTGGAAATGTTTTGAATACATTTCCACTTCTTTGGCCAGCCTTTGATATCATATATTTATAAATATTTGTATCCACAGATCTCTTAAAAATTGCCGTATCATTATCTCTATCTTGGTATAGACATATAATTAAAATAATTTTTTATTTATTTTTGGTTTAAAAATCTTCTTTGGGCTGGTATAAAATGTCTTATTGATGCTGTATACTGACCCCGAAATATATAAAGTGTTCATGTTAGTTGCTTCTCTTTTCTATTGTAAACTTATTAATTAAAGACTAATATATGCACACTATTTGATTTTGTACTCGCAGGGAAGGGCTGCAGGAGCTGATCTCACTTGTGTTATGGAGGAGCTTCACTGGATTTTGTTAATATCTGGACATGTTCTTGCAGATTCAGATGATGGAGAGACAGCACTGGTACTTACATTTCTACTTCTTGTCTAGAGCTTTATGACACATATTTCTTATTTAGAGAAAACAGACTATAAATAAATGATTGAATTCTCTTTATGGTGTTTTATATTGATTTTTGAACAAAAAAGAGCTAAAAGCTATTGCGTAAATACTCAATAATGTCAAACTGGTGGCAAATAGCCGTGTTTTTATGAATCTATCTCCCTTTGATGACAATTTGTTTGCCATAGTAGTTTATATGAATAGTATCTAGGAACATATTTAAATGTTGAGGTAAAAGCTGAATTGAATTTAGTCTATATTTTGTTGGGATAGAGATCTAAATCTTTAGGGCAATCTTTGGGGTAAGTATCTGAATCATTAATTTCTCCATTAGTAAATGTAGATGACAGTTGTTAGCTATATTATTGTTTTGCATTTTGCTTGCTTTGGCATTTATGGTTTTGATTATGATGTTTGTTTGACTAGTTGCAAATTCAAATTACCAGGGTAAGAAATCTAGTAGAAGATTTCTCTTTATCTCTGTTGTCCTCAATTTGAATTCTCAAAATTAAGACAACCATATGAAAAATTTTAATCGAAATTTCGATTAAATGACATGGTTTTAAACTTCAAGTATTTTTCGCAAGCAAATAAAGCTATTTATTTATTTAAAAGCTTTAGTCGTTTAAAGTTTTCTTTTAAGATTTTTTAATTTTTTAATTTTTTTTTTATATATCATCGATATATTATTCCCAAACTTTTCCCAAGTCGGTCTATATTGATTGTATTCTTAGACTTTATTAAAATAAATGCAAAGAATATAAAAATCTTTGATAGTCTCTTTGGTCAGGCCTTTTAATATTATATTTATATGTAATATATAATGGAAGGTATTTAAATTTCCTCAAAATGCTATGTCATTGGGTCTTTCACATGTCTTTACACATGTCGCCATATAATGTTGATATGAAAAACAAATTTCGAAGTCCAAATATCTTTTGTATCGCATCTTTTATGATATATTGCATGTTATTTTTCAAATGTTATTACATGAGTGACTTTGTAAGACTCGGACAAAGCTTTTATTGGCTTTCAAGGTTTATATCGCAAGTTTTTCAAGCTTGTAAGAGATATTAAAAATCTCAAAATAAGCCCAAGCCTTTATCGGACTTCCTTTCATATATCACAAGTTTAATGAACTTGTAAAACATTTTATCAAACCCGACCTATGCTTGCATGGTCGCGTGCGGAGTTTTTACCTCTGAAGATGCAAGTGTTGAAGCTCGTTAATCTCTGCAACTAGGGATCTAAAGCCCAAAAATGAGTTTTCCATGCATCTCAACCATGTGTCGTGGCAGATGATACTTGGTTGCAGAGATTTTTGTGGGATTTTGGTCTCCTAACCTCGCCATTTGTCTTCCAAACTCGTCCAGAACTGAAAAGTGCACTTAATGGCTAGAGTTTTTCATTTCTAGTTGATTTAGAACTCATTCAAACCCTATATGAGCCGCATTTTGGGATCTGAAGCTCGGATTCAGAGTTCTATCTTTACTTTGCAAATCAAAATTTCCAAGTATGTGCATCATTTTGGGCTTTCTAACAGATGTTTTTGTATTTCTTTGGATCTTGTATATATATCTGTGTTCGTTTTTAATACAAACATGGTTGTATTTGCATTGTCTAATAACGTTTTTGCTCATTTCTCAGTCCTTTTTGCTAATAATGGTTGTTTCTGCAAAAATCTTAAACATTTTTCATCATTTCCTCCGTTATTTTTTTGCAGCTAGGATTTACTCATGTTGTTTTTACTCAAAATGATCATTGTGATTGTTTCTGAGATTAAACACTACCATTTTTGTAAAATGCAGTCACAACTAGGGTTTGTATGTCATTTTATTCAAAAATAAGTTGCTGTTGCAGTCATAGAGCTATTTTCATAAAGATTTGATTTGTTTCTATTGACAATGGTGTTCCATTCTTGAAATGATCTGAAAATCTGCAAACTATATATGCCACCATTTCCAAAATGATGCTTAAGTGTGAACTTCCCATCCATTTGCAGCTATAGCTTGATATTTTACATCCATACCCATCACAAACAAGGTCATAAGGATGTAATTGTATTAGGGTTTTAACATGTGTCTTCATATACAATTGTTTCCAAGAAGTCTCAGTTGCACAATTCTGTATATCATAATGGTCTTCCCGAGTTGAGATTTCAAATCCCGATTGCAAGTGTTCCTACATATAGCCTTTCATGAAATTCGAAGTGTAACAACCTCTAAAATTTCCAGTTTCATGCTCCTACACTTTGAATTTTAGGGATTTTGATATCCTTTACGTGTAATTCCACATGTAACGCAATATGTAATTACCTCAAAAATCCCCAACAAAAGTTTGTTTCAAATCTGCGATATTTGCAAAATTGAGATTTTTGAAACCCATTACATGTTTTGTTACATACAGTCAAATGCGCAATCACATCTAAAAACCCCAACAATACCCGAGTTTACCCTTTTGAAAATTTCAAACACAAGTGCAATCAGGGATTTTTGACCTAATTACAAGTTCATTTCTCTTGCAAAAGTAAAGTTTTTCCCCTACTTGCAGTCAGGATTTTAAAAATCGAATGCAAGTGAAGGTCTTCCCCAAAGTGTTGAGTTTCTGTCATTGATGTCTGTGGTTCGCTTGTTCTTCCTCTGCAATTCCGGAAGTTCCTAAAGTGTTTCAGCAGGGACATGTGTCCAGTTCTCTTGGCTGCTGCTTTCGTATCTTGGCTGGCATTGTTGCTCTCCATCTCTCTGCCATGTGGTTGAATCTATTTCCGGATAGTTTGTCTTTTTCATAATATGTAACTGTCGAATGATGGCCTCTTTCTTTTTCGACCAACTTCTCTGTGATTCTATGCAATGATGCCTATCGACATCCGTCTAGGACTGCAGGATACACTTCATTTCATGAGTTTGAAATCCGTTTTTGTTGATGTATGTAGCATCGTTCAGATAAATAATATTGACTATATGATTATTATGAGAAATGATTTATTATATATATATATATATAATAATTGATATTACTATATACATTGATATATATGTATATATAAAGTTAGATTATAATTATTCTCATAATAACTAAATAGTGAAATTGATAAAATAAATATTATTATTATTATGTAAATATTAGAGAAATTAATATAATACTCGAGAGATATTATATATATATATATGTGTGTGTGTATATATATATATAATCATAATTGTCATTATATTAATTACATAATAACAAATAGACATGTCCCATGAAGGGACGTGTCTCTTCTTTGCTCATTCTCAATATAAATGCAAGAGATTATTGCATTTGGAAAACACATACAATACAAGATAGTGCCATTACATTTGCAATGATCCTAAAACCTTAACATGGTATCAGAGCCAAGTTGCAAATGTAAGAGAGTAGTTTATTGATGGTGAATGTGTGACTGTCTCAGAAAATACAGTCTCGGTACGAGGACCATATCTCACAAATGAACCGTTGGATTTTTCTAAATTTCGGATATGTTTGTGAAAACCAAATTTAGAATAATCTCACCGAAGCGATTGGAAAGAAAGTGTCTAGTTCAAAAGTTATGACCGAATGTGTACAAGTCTATGCAGATTTCTGAACAAAGAGGGTTCTTTGATTAAAAGCTACAAACACTTTTTATAGTGCAAATAAGAAAAGGATCATGACATTAATCAAGAGATAAGTATTCCATGTTGATTAATGTTCATAAATGTTTTATGTAGTTATTAATTCATACTATAACATTGGGATAGAAAATCTCGTATGCTTTTATCATTAATATTTCTTTGGGATAATTTAGTTTTATGAACTATTTGTAATCTCTATCTGAAATACTTTCAGGATGAATCAAGAGACATATGTGATTGCATTCAAGAGAGAAATAGCTTGATGCTTGTAGTCATGGGATTGAGTTGATGGCTGAAACATTTCTTCAAAGAAAGAAAATATCATTTAGAGGGACAAACCTACAGAAAGAAACCTTGGACGAGAAGGTCAGAAGGTTGATATTACATTCAGAAGAAGTCTGAAGAACCATCAGAGGAAACCTTGGAAGAGAAGGTTAAATGTTGATGTTAGTACTCAAAGCTTCAGATGGAGTCAATACAACATCTAGAGGATCTACCTTATTTTATTTCCAAGGATCTTGGTCATATTGATTCAGAGGGAGTAAACCATATCGAGATGGTTTTCCTAGTGACCAAGAAACTATAAAAGGAAAAAGAATTGTGATTCAAATGATTTAGTTTTATATATGTGAGATAGAAGGATTTTATGCAGATATCTAGGTCATGATATTCCTAGATAGATGGTTGGGCATTCAAGAAAAGAGCTTAATGCATACTAAGGAACAAAGACATGACTTGCTCGCAGAAGGTTGATATTAGATTCAGGCGGAGTATGATAGTTCATCTAAAAACAACCTTGGACGAGGAGGTAAAGAGGTTGTTACAAGACCTTAAAGGAAGCATCCAGAGGACTATGATCATGAGATTGAGCCTCATGTGTGTTGGCTGAAATGCCTTTATGCTAGCTCCTACATAACTTGGGGTTCACCTTGAGTGACACAAACTATATAAGAGATATAGTGCATATGTATGTTATTCAAGGTACATTATCACTACAGAACATATGGCTGATATTCTCATCAAGTTTCTTGCTAGAGGGAAGGTTGTGTACATTGGAGATGAACTTGGTATGTTGGAGAATGAAGCCTTAGATGAAAAGAAGTTTCAATATCTATGATCTATTATCTTGTATGTTATTGCATTCTTCTCTTTGAGAGAGAAGTCTAATGTGAAAGCCCTTGTTTCCACCCTTTGGGATGAGCCATGATGGATCCACCCTCTGAGATGAGTCAAGGTGGATTTCATGTGTGTGACTCCAGGACTTATGGGCCCTCCTGTGAACATTGGAGAAAGGTGACGACTTTTCGACAATGAACACTTGTATTTGATTGATGTTGTGAGGTGATGACTTTGCAACATCTCCATCATGATGGATATCATGTGACTTGATATTCGTGGATATGTCATGATGGTTAGGATCTCTTAGACATCATGGTAGATATCATAATGCTGGTATCATTAAATAAACCATAGATGATTTAGAGATCTTCATGGTGGATATTATGTGACGTAATATCTGTAGACATGCCATGATTAGTCTATATGGTAAGTATCACATATGTGATATTAGTGCACATACTATATTAGACATTTTGAGTACTTGGTGAATATCATGGACTTGATATTCAGAGACCATTGCTTTGAGTACTTGGGTGAGTATCATGGATTTGATACTTGGAGACCATTACTCATGATAATCATTTTTGAGCACTTAGGTGGATATCTTGTGAGTTGATATTTGAAGACTATTGCTCTGAGTACTTGGTAAGTATCATGGACTTGATACTTGAGGGCCATTACTCGTAATATTAGTAAAATGATATAAATATAAAATGATTATCTATACTCACATTGAGTACTTGGTGAATATCATGGACTTGATATTTGGAGACCATTACTCTGAGTACTTGGGTGAGTATCATGGATTTGATACTTGGAGACCATTACTCATGATAATCATTTTGAGCAATTAGGTGAATATCTTGTGAGTTGATATTTGGAGACTATTGCTTTGAGTACTTGCTAAGTATCATGGACTTGATACTTAAAGAGCCATTACTCGTAATATCAGTAAAATAATATAAAATTTAAATGATTATCTATACTCACACATTACCTTGAGGTAATATTTTTTATCATCCCTAGTTAAGAGGGAGTGTTAATTATTGTAGTAGTTTTGTGTAGCTATGGTGAGGATCATAAGTGTTGACATTGGATTGATTTATCCTCCCTAGCTAAGAGGGAGTGTTGATGTATGTAGCATCGTTCAGATAAATAATATTGACTATATGATTATTATGAGAAATGATTTGTTATATATATATATATATATATATTGATATTACTATATACATTGATATATATGTATATATAAAGTTAGATTATAATTATTCTCATAATAACTAAATAGTGAAATTGATAAAAGAAATATTATTATTATTATATAAATATTAGAGAAATTAATATAATACTCGAGAGATATTATATATATGTGTGTGTGTGTGTGTATATATATAATCATAATTGTCATTATATTAATTACATAATAATGAATAGACATGTCCCATGAAGGGACATGTCTCTTATTGGCTCATTCTCAATATAAATGCAAGAGATTGTTGCATTTGGAAAACACATACAATACAAGATAGTGCCATTACATTTGCAATGATCCTAAAATCTTAACAGTTTTTGTATGTGTGTCGATTATCGGGAGGAAGTAGCTGTTGTCCAGCTCTTTGCGCTGTTCAGGGAACCTAGATGGAACCGAACTGGTAACGTGCGCCAGTCCTTGTTCATCATTGATCATGGCATACCATGTTGCAAAAAGGAAGTAGGGCCCGTGCTCGTTCAAAAGTAGGGGGAGCCGCAATGACACCCTGATTCTCGTGTGCTGGCATGTCTAGAGAAAAGAAAACGTTTTCTAAAAACAAGCGTATGTGAGCAAACCTGACAAAAAAGGAAAAACGGCTATCAGCAAGTGTAAGTATTATCGTATGAGATGGGAGAATGCTCGTTTTTGTAGTGCTGGGCAGATATCGTGTTGATGATGGCTTAGGCGGGAAGTCTAAATCTTTTTAGAAAACAGTTTTACTAGTGCGTGTGTCAAGAAGAGCATGTGAAGAATTATTAACGTGGGTGTGTAAAATGGTAAGTGGCGAATTGTATGTATAGAACAGGGTTGGGCGTATGTAAAAACAAAAAAAAAACGTATTCAAGCACATACGTTATGACATAAAAAATCGAAACTGGAGCACAGGGGTCATGATGAGAAAAACGCTTCTTTCTGAGACAGTAGGTAGCACACGCAACAATGTATAGGGGGAGTAAGAAAAAGAATTATGTTCAAAAATGCTAAGTGTAGGTGTGTGTATTGGAAAAATATCTACTGACTGTGCTGAGCAGGAGTAAGCCCGTAAGTATGCTATGACAGTTTTTGATTGAAAATAACAATGGTGAACTGAGAGTATGAAGCGTACTTTTTCAACGGTGTAAAAAGCAGGCACGGGTTTGAAAGACTGTGTATTAAAAACTGGTGGAGATTGTGATAGAATGTGCTGATGATTGTGTCAATACACTCGGAGTGTCTGATGGCTTACTTTTGGTGAAACATTTGCAGCAAAGGGAGAAGAAGTTCTGAAGACTCACATGATAAAGGAGCGTGTTAGAGCTAAGCACATGTATTTGGAGAAATCTTTGCTTATCATCGTTTTGAAAGAGTTTCAAACAAAACCTCGTTACTAGAATCCACTCCTGATTGTATAATTTTGTTTCAGATGTCTTTATGCTGATTGTAAAGACTTAGAGCTTACTTTGGTTTTGATTTAGTTAAAATCCTATTGAGAGAAAAGGTTGTAGCCTTTAGGAAAACAGGTTGAAGCAGGCTTGTAATGTGTCCTTGAAGAGTTGGGGCTCTTATTGTAAAGGGTTGTAGCCCATTTGATTAGTGAAGCTATGGTTTTTTAACCCGTCTTGGGTTTTCCATATGAGAAAAATCTTGTGTGTCTCGTCTTCTTCTGTGTGTGTGCTTCTCATTTTGTTAAATTGCGTAGTCTTTGAAATATTGATTCACCCCCTCCCCCTCTTAGCATTTCTCGGTTTTTCACAAAGTACATGTAATTGGGTTTCTAAATCTTGATTACAATTTCCAAGATTGCAGAAGGATACGAAGGAAGAACGTCATGACAAGGTCATACAAGGGAGTCATGGAGAGCATAGAATGCTTTCAAGAAAAATACAAGAAGATATAGCTTTGATGCAGAACAATCAAGGATGTAGGTTCCTATTCTAGTTCAAGATGCTTCCACCAAACCTGAGCATATCATTCATGGAGCATCTCGTAGTGGTATGGAGGCCGACAAAAGGATGATGTTATAGTAATTGTGCCTTGTCAGACACTTAGTTTATTTTCATCATGCATTTTGTAATTTTGTTATTGACAAATTACATGTAATTGGGAAACAAGTTGTAGTTGCAAGTGACCTTTTCACCTACAAAGTCATTGCATGTAATCAAATTGCAGGTCAAGTACATTAGGATTTGCAGTTTGAATAAGTCAAAGTTAGTTAGGGAATAGGTCAAAGTTTGTTGGGTTTCTCCCACCTTTCTCTCTCAACCCCTCACCTGTAAGTAAAGGAGGGTGCTCTTTGTAATTTTATCTTTTGGGAAGGCAAGAAATCTTTGCTAGTTTATATACGCACTCTAAGACTTTGAGCTTAGATGTAAACTGAATTGCTTTCAATAAAAGAGGCAACTTGCTTTCAAACTTTGTGTTGATTCAAGGTGTTATGTGATGACATTTTTTGGATATTGATTGTGAGCTTGGTGTTTTTGTTCAAGAGGGATTTGGACTCAATCTTGCAGACTTTGAGTTGCATATTGCATTTGGAGTTATAATCTGGTTTCAGATTTGGTCTCGTAGATTTTGAGTTGCTTATCAAGTTTGAGATTAACATAGGACGCTCAAGAAAGGGAATCAGTTGTAGACTTTGTGCTGCTTCATTTCCTTTGTTTTGTGCATGCAGGGTGAAATATGTGTTGGAGACTTTGAGCTGCACATGTGTTTCATTCTTGTTCTCAAAATCTCATAAGGAGCCATGGAAAGACTTTGATCTTTCGTGAGTTTCTTGGTTACATAAAGTGTTGGTACATTGAAGATTATTTTTACATCTAATCTTCTATTTATCAGAATTATTGATCCAACAGATACTTTGTAAGTGAATTACACTATTGCTTTAATATTGTATTGTAATAATAACATATATTCTGAAATATGAGAATAGGATGAATGTCCCACCTTGATTTAGCTTCATGTAAATAGTAGTTAAGCGTTTTCTTGATTCTAGTAGCAATAAGAGGGGGGTGCCTTCCTTGAGAAGTAGGAGAGACTGTGTCTCACATGTTGTGGTTGGAGCCATGGTTTTGCAATTGATCCTAAAAACTGTTGGTTGCAAAAGATCCACCGTTTTGTAAGTTGTGGTCACAGTGACTTACAAAATTGCCTCCCAACAATCTCTATCATAATATTTATTATATCATTCGTTGCACCAAATTTTGAGGTGGCATTGTACATGCTATGTATCTTTAATTGAAGGGTGCATTTTTTCAGTAAATATTTGAACATGTATATTTTGCACATATTATACTATTGTTAAATTGAGTGTAGTATATGATTAAATTCGTGTGATTATAAATAAACCCTTCAATTATATTAATTTTTTTGTGCTGTGATAATTTACCTTTACTATTTTGGAAGTACACAAACATATACATATACATATGTGTGTGTATGCATATATGTATGTATGTTAGTGTTTTGATCTACATTTTTGGAACAAAAGCAAAATGGGTTAGTTGCAAATTTGTAGGTGAGGCTTCATTAGCCTAAAGAAAATAAAGTTTACATATTTCACAATATTTACAAGTTTTAATTTGGGGTTTAATATATTGTAAAAATTAAAGATGCTTTATAATAGATTTCAGTTTAACAACATTTAAGAACCTAATGTAAATAATTTTCTTGTGTTTGGACAAAAAATTTAATGTCCCCAATCTAGAACCTGACAGATAAACATTTAAATACGTTTAAGTTAAAGATTTAAACTATTTTTTTGGTTAGTAAATTTTTGTTATATTTTATTAATAATAAAGATAAACAATTACATATTTGAAATTCAAGTCTCATAGAATCCCTATAGAGCAAAACTAGACTATACCATGAGTACGTACAAAAACCAAAAAAACCCACCGCCCATCCCACCTATCTAGCTAGGTGATCATCACTAGTCAAATGATATACACAATGAAAATTTTAAACCCTACCCCCTACATATCATCTACAATGCACAACCCAGCCCTTTATGGATTCGAATTATAAAATTTGGCCATGGACATTACAAAAATGGATCAAACAATATCAAAATGAGCAAAAATTTCAAAAAATGTGGGTGGCATCCTACAAAAAGCTAAAACCATTGACATACAGAGTTGTGTAACTACATGTAGTGCCATTCATCCAACTCTGCCCCTGCCCTCAAGTGTTTCTTTGTCTGCATCCACAGCCGCGACGCCTACCTTCTCTACCATCCCCTACACCATACCCATGACGACAACCCATCGTAGGAATCTACCTCCAAAAGTTCGCTAGCTTGAATTTGAGGCGAGATTTATCCATTTATTCCCTGGAACCACTATTTCCAACACTGTTTCCCAATCATGCACAGTCTTTGATCATCATCCAATATTTCTTTCCTTCCTTATGATGTCATTCAATATTTTCCGGTGCACCCTAGAGAAAGAAGGGGTGGACATGATGTGGGAAGTCAGGCATACCAAGCCAATCTCCCTTTGCAGCCAGAAATCCAACACCTGGCTCTGCCAAGTTTAGTATTTCATGCCAATTCTTCACTCAGGCCTTACACACCACTCCACAACATGACACACCTTGGCTTGAGTGTTCATTTCCGACCCCTATGCACAAAACATGGAAGAAATTGTAGTGTTTGTTTTGTTTTTGAATTTGGACACTATAAAATCTATCCCCAAGAGTGCCCTAACTAGCATCAAGAAAAATGGATCATTAGTTAAAAAAATGATCTTCGACCTCTCCTCTGAGACTTGTCCCCAAAAGGACATTTGTTGCTTGTCTTATTTGAAGCTGAAGTTCGTCTCCATGCTGCCTTCACACTTGTCACCATTTCTCTACAAACCACCAATTGTCTGTGGAAAAACATTCCCAACAAACTCACCAAAAATTAGGAATGTCTTGGACAAGACTTGCCCTGCCACCTTTACAAATGCAATGTCATGTATTGCCTTTCGCATGCCCAATTGAAGTGAAGTGGTGATGAATGACGTCCTTTGCCCGCCTACCATCGTACCACCCCATACAAACTCATCATTGCATTTCAAAAACTTGTCACCAAATTCTCCACTAAATTTGATTTGAACTCATCCACGAAAGGGACCGCCTAATTTGACAGTTTATCCACCAATTTGTTCCCTTAGCGAAAAATGTGAGTAATTTCAATTTTTTAAAAACCTTCTAACTTCTTCTGTATAGTCTGAATAATTTTGTCAATACGCCATACTTGGGCTCACCCACTAGAAATAGCATTGACAATAATCTATGAGTCACCTTCCAGGTGGACATATTCTACCTTAATTTTAAATGTGAAATCCATAGCTAGCAATACTTCCTAAGCCACTGCATCATCATTTGTTTCGATTGAAGGCTTCTTTATTTTGATTGCCAAAATGTTGCCATTAGGATACCTAGCCACACACCCAGTGCTCGATGGTTCCAAATTGCTCTTTTAGGCTCCATCAAAATTTATTTTGACCCAAACTTCCTCTGGCCTCTCCCACCTTGCCTGACTCCTCTTCTTGGCATTGGGATTAACCCTAGGAAGCCCATTAATGGGCTCGAAGATTTAAACCTTATTAAAAAAGGAACAAACATACAAAAGTTGTTGTTTCATATAGCCACGATTAGATAAATTTATATTACTAATGCATATATCAATGAGAGAAATTCATAATACTGAAGCATATATCATCGATCAGATTAAAGAGACGTATATATATATATATATATATATATATATATATAATGATAATTATTATTATCATCATATATATATATATATATATATATAAATATATATGATTTTTATCATGCTCTATATTCTCTTTATGATCGAATATGAAACAAACTCGATTACTAATTGGAATCGGTATCGACCCGATAACTAATGAATCGTAATTGGTATTGAATCGGTGTCAAACCCGATAATGAGTTTCAATGCTTTGTATTACCAAAGGATGTAACGACTAGGCATGACTCCTCACGGAGTCACGTCTATCATAGACATGACTGATCACATTGCCATGCACATTTATATTGCTTGGACTGTTCAATACAAGTACAAAAATTGATAAGTACGAAGTATATCGAACAACGACACATATATTTCTTCATTACAATTTGATCATAGTCGAACTACAAGTTCATTTCAATTACATACATTCAGTTCTTCTACTCCTGCAAATAAACATTGACATTGTTAGAATCAAGATTTATATATATAATTAGCATTGCATATATATATGAAAGAATAAATTGAAATCTGAATAAGAATTTTGCCTTGAATTAACATGGTAATAGAGCACTGGTAAAGGAAGATCCAAGAAGCTCTCAAACTTGAGAAATTCAATATCAATTATAATATATCACATTTCCATGGCAAGCGCTATCAAATTTGAGGATAAGCTTGAAGGAGGAAACAATTTCTCATCATGGAAATTCAGAATTAAAATGATTCTAAGAAAATAAAGTTGAGTCATTCATAAAAGAGGAGAAAGAAGAGCCATAGAATGATCCCGAGAAATCCATTTTGATTGAAGGAAATGAAAAAGCTATGAAGATCATAGTTGATGGCGTTAGAGATCATATAGTGCCAATCTTGACAAAATATGAGACTGCCTATCATATGTTTAACTCACTTGAAAACACGTATGAGATAAACAATGCTAGCAGCACCCTAGCCCTAAAAAAGTTAATTGATCATATAAGTATGAACAAAGGAGAATCCATCAATGTATACTTAATGAGAATATCTGCTCTAAGGGATGAATTGTCAACACTTGGATATGTAATTCAGAGCAAAGAATTGACACTCATTGCACTAGATGGCCTACTAAACACTTGGGAGACTTTTGTTCAAGGCATTAGGGCAAGGTCTAAATATCCAAACTTTGATCGACTAAGGTCAGATTGTCTTTAGGAAGAGTCAAGACAAAACAAGAAAAGGATCAAACAAAAGAACATAGATGAGGATCTTCATGTGTTAAATGTAAACTCTCATAGGAAAGGCAAGAAGAAACACTTTAAGAAGAGGAAGGACCATAATGAAAAGGGTTCATCTAAGAAAGATGTTTCTCACATTCAATGTTTCAGATGTGATCAATATGGGCATTATGTAGCTAGATGTCCAGATAGAATTAAACAAAAAGCTACATTTGCCAAAGTGAAAAGAAATAAAAAGGAGCATGATTCAGAGAAACATGTATTCTTCTTTGCTCTCTCTAATCAAGTATCCAACAAATCTAATACTTGGATCATAGACAGTGGGTCATCAAGACACATCACTGGGTATAATGAACTATTGGACTCTATGGTAGAAGAAATTGATGAAGAGGTAACCATTGGAGGCGACTTTGCACGTCCAATAAAAGGTGTTGGGACCTGCACCATTAAGTTGAAGTCAGGCATGTCTATCCAACTCACCGGAGTTCTTTTCGTTCCAAGCATCAAGAGGAACCTAGTCTCCATATTTGCACTTGAGGATAATGGGTATAGAGTAACCTTCATGGATGGCAAGGTGTTGGCATGGCTAAAGAATTCTTCTATCAAGAAAGCTATAACCATAGGGCATAGAAAAGGCTACTTGTATGCGGTATGTACTGAACCTAATCTTGCCCTAATTCATGAAATTGCAGACTCTAATGAGATATGGCATAGAAGATTAGGACATTTAAACTTTTGTATCTTATCTTCCATGGAAAATTTAGTCATTGGTTTACCTAAGTTAAAGCAATATCATTTAGGTACATGTAAGGGGTGTGCCCTAGGCAAAAATACTAAGGGTTATTTTCAAAGTAGTTCTAGTAAAACGAGTAATGTCTTAGAACTAGTTCACTCAGACTTATGTGGATCCATGTCTGTACCTTCAGTGAGAGGGTTTCTATATTATGTAATATTTGTTGATGACTTCTCCAGAAAAACCTGGATCTACTTCCTCAAATGTAAAGAATCAGAAGAGATCCTCAGGAAATTTAAGGAATTCAAATCCTTCTCTGAAAACTCCTCTGGGAAAAAAATAAAAACTCTAAGAATTGATAATGGGAGGGAATACACCTTTGACATTTTTAGAGAATTTCTGCAAAGAAGCTGGATTAACAGGGAGTTCATTGTTCCTTACAACCCTCAACAAAATGGGGTTGCTGAGAGGAAAAACATAACTATTATAGAAGCAACTAAAGCCATGCTCCTTGATCAAAATTCAGAAACCTATCTTTGGGCATGTTGGATCCCAAAACCGTAGATTGGAAATCTAATAGTTTTTCCAATTCTCCTATAGGATTGCCTCAATCAGCCTTGGCCAACGAATAGGAATAATCCAATTCCTCTACACTTTAGACTTTGCTACACCTAGGCGGGTGAACCTTTACTTCAAACCTGATCACCTGGTTCGAAGCTCTTCTATAGCGAATTTAAGCTGGTGAGTTCCTTGGTTGGCAAAATCCTTGAACTCGAGCAAAATAAAGTTGAATGCTGAATGTTTGAATTGGTTGTGTAAGTTTTATCAATAATCGATTAGATGCTTGCAAGAAGGAAGTATATAGATTTATGACTTCAATCAATAACTCCAATAATTATATTCCAATGATTTTAAATGACCAGTGCCTTTGTTTATTCGGGCAATAGAGTCAACTATAACAAGGATTATTACGTACAACTTTATGAGACAATATTTATAAAAATATCATCGATTACTCCTAAGCTCTGCAAAAGACAAATATTATATGCAATTCTCCATTAGTCCAAAAGGAATTTAACTTCTCCGGCTAGAAGTCCGATTAGATAGAGATAAGGAAACACATATATTTCACACTATCCTGATTGTCGAACAAAGAATGCAGGAAAATATCCAATGCAAAAATAAAGCTTTGTCAGAATAATCCAATAATCTCTTTATTGATCATAAAGGACAAATCAACATGCCAGTTGTAATCTCTTTGCCTTGAAAATAAACAAAAGGGCCTTTTATTTATTATTAAAATATAATATTGAAATTTATATTACAAAGTCATGCTTTAAGCTCCTTATTCCTCCTTACAAATATTCTTCTTCTAATTATAATGCTGCTTCCTCATATCTCCCTCTCTACATTTTACATTATGTATATATATATGTGCTTGAGTGGCTTTCACACCTTTTTAGGGTGAAAAGACAACCCTTATTACAAATTATTTTGAAAAACAACAAACTAACTAAAAAATAACTACCTAACTTTCGGATTTGGGTGTGGTTGAAAATCCAAAACACCTCGTGGAAAGCTAGGATTTTTATTGGTGGTAGGAAATTTGATTTTCCGAGTTGGTTCGTTTTTAGATTTTTAAAATTCGACCATCTTCAGGCTCTGTCGACATCATCTTTGTAGCAGGTTGAAATTCCAGCATTTTCTGAAGCCTTTGATTTGTTAGTTCTATTTATTTGTGTCATAAAGCTTCGTTCCTTTGATTTTTTTAGTATGGAGAAACTTGCTTATTTATAATGGATTTGGACTCTCAAAATTTAGGGTACCACCAGTGGCTCTTTCTGGGGACGTATGGTCTATGTGAGCATAGCGAGATTCCAACTATCTCTGGAGAAGCAAACCAAGTATCCATACTAATCTGATGCTAAGTAAAATTGGGTGGCCCCAGGCTCCCCAAAATTGAACATTGATCCTTTCCTCTATTGAACATTTGATTCTGATCATGTAACATTTTGGATCTCTTGAATATTATGCCATCATTTTTGTGAACAATACTTGTTGCTTTATCAATGCAGTTTTTGGTAGTTTCTTATTGTTTTGCCTTTGAGAAATCATCAGATGCACTTTGGTACTTGCCGAACGGACAATCCCTATGGTCATGCATGTGATTAGTCATATAAGAATTAGAATAAATCTTCTTCGCGTGATTGTCCTTTTGTATACAATTTTCTATGTCTCCATATTTAGAATGCAGATTATGTTCGTCTAATCCAATCTTTTCTCCAGGCCTATGGTGCAACAGTTGTTCATGTAATGGTTTCAAAGGTGGTTCATGTCTAGGAGACACTTCTTCACATATACCAGGGCTATGGTCAGGTGTGATATTTGAGAAATCTTCAAGACTATCCTTTAATCTATTTCCCTGATCATGCTTGGCTGATTCCATCTCATCTTCACATATTTGGTGTACCTCTGGCTCAAAGGATGAATTGAAAGATATCTCACCCTCTGAATGCACTTCATGAGTTTCATCAACTTTAAAATTAGGACTGCTATCTTCATTATGATGCTGATGGATTACATTGCATAAAGGATCCTCTTCAAACAACGGATTCGAGAACATAGAGAACTCACACATATCTTCATTTGCTTCCTCTTCAAACAATGGATTCAGGAACATAGAGAATTTTGGAATGCTTTCCTGAGAGCTTTCATTTGGATCATCAAGGGTTTCATCAACAAGACTAATATCTTCATTGAGATTATCTCCCGAAGCTTCATCATATTCATGCAATTCTATTTCATCTCCACAATTTGATCCTTGGGAATTATCATCTCCATCTAGTATCTCTTGAAAATTGGACCTTTCTTCTCAACGTGTCTTTGGTATTCTATGTCTAATAAGGCTGAAATCTCTTCCACGCTGAGAAGATTCTCTTCTTCATTTTCACATTCACTGATATTTGATACCATACAAGTATCATCATGGAAAGATCTTTCCTCAGACAGTCCAAAAGAGTCTCCTCGATTCACATCTGAAACCTCACTTGACTCATATGCTACTTCAGTCTTGCATTCATTCTCCTCTGCATGCAGCTCATTATTCATAAGTTTGAGAAAGGTAAGGAACTGATGATCATATAAAAGACCTAGTTCTCGCATTTTGTTGAAAAGATCAGAGGCTGGAGGTTTGTATTCTGAAGGTATTTCTTGACAAATATTAAACATCCTCATGAAGAATTGTATTGTAGATTCTTCTTCTTGTTTCTCTAAGTTCAAAAATGCGTCCAAAGGGGATATGTAATTTGGATCTTCTTCATCATCACTACGATTTCCATCAACCACAAGGCCTTGTTTAATTTGATCATAAGCGTCCTCTTCTCTGTCTTCATCATCTTCTTCTAATATCTTAAAAAGAAGCTTCAGATCAGGGTCATCTAGCGAGATTCTCAACTTTTTGACCTTTCTCATTAATTCTTTTTGTGAAGGCATAATTGTTACAGGTATCCTCTGATAAATATTTGCCATCCTCAAGAATAAGTGTGCAAAAGACTCCCCTTCAAATCTCTCCAAACTGAAAAATGCATCAAGTAGAGACATACTATGATCCTCCTCCATGTTGCAGCTTTGGTCTTGACATTGTTCATAACACATGTTATCTTCATCGCTTGCATCATGGAATTCATTTAGGAACCATTGTTCAAATTCTTTCCAAGATGAAATACTTTGTGTAGGTAATGATTCATATGCTTGTCTTGCATTGTCTTTTAATGTCCTGACAAATAGCTTCATTACTTGATCCTCTGCACAAATTTCATAATCCTTTATAAATGTATAAAACTCATCCAAATGATGAAGTGCTAATTCATCCCATTCTCCATGGAACTTTGGTACAAGTTTTGAAAGTTGTGGGGATAATTTGCTAGGTTCATAATCAAAATTGCTAAAATCCAATGGCCTGATGCCATCTGGAATAAAAGCTTTCTTTGAAATGATCGATACATTTGAAAAAGCTATCTACCATTTCCTTCTGAGTCTTCTCCCTCAGTAGAGTTACCAACTGAAATCTTATAGAATAGAGTTGCCACCTTCTTCATAAGAAGGAAAAAATCATACAAGTGATTCTGAGTTCTATCTCCAGTAGAGTCTAACTCTTCAATCACTAGAAATTCTGAATAATGTTGTCACAACAACCTCCCCAGTAGTCTCCAATCTGTTGGTTCCCAAAACCGCCAATTGGAAATCCAAGAGTTTTTCCAATTCTCCTATAGGATTGCTTCAATCAGTCTTGGCCAACGAACAAGAATAATCCAATTCCCCTACACTTTAGGCTTCGCTACACCTAGGTGGGTGAACCTTTACTTCAAACCTGATCACCTGGTTCGAAGCTCTTCTATAGTGAATTTAAGCTGGTGAGTTCCTTGGTCGGCAAAATCCTTGAACTCGATCAAAATAAAGTTGAATGCTGAATATTTGAATTGATTGTGTAAGTTTTATCAATAATCGATTAGATGCTTGCAAGAAGTATATAGATTTATGACTTCAATCAATAACTCCAATAATTATATTCCAATGATTTTAAATGACTAGTGCCTTTGTTTGTCTGGGCGATAGAGTCAACTATAACAAGGATTATTACGTACAACTTTATGAGACAATATTTAAAAAAATATCATCAATTACTCCTAAGCTCTGCAAAAGACAAATCTTATATGCAATTCTCCATTAGTCCAAAAGGAATTTAACTTCTCTCGCTAGAAGTCCGATTAGACAGAGATAAGGAAACACATATTTCGCACTATCGTGATTGTCGAACAAAGAATGCAGGAAAATATCCAATGCAAAAATAAAGCCTTGTCAGAATAATCCAATTATCTCTTTATTGATCATAAAGGACAAATCAACATGCTAGTTGTAATCTCTTTGCCTTGAAAATAAACAAAAGGGCCTTTTATTTATTATTAAAATATAATATTGAAATTTATATTACAAAGTCATGCTTTAAGCTCCTTATTCCTCCTTACAAATATTCTTCTTCTAATTATAATGCTTCTTCCTTATGTCTCCCTCTCTACATTTTACATTATGTATATATATAGGTGCTTGAGTGGCTTTCACACCTTTTTAGGGTGAAAAGACAACCCTTATTACAAATTATTTTGAAAAACAACAAACTAACTAAAAATAACTACCTAACTTTCGGATTTAGGTGTGGTTGAAAAACCAAAACACCTCGTGGAAAGCTAAGATTTTTAGTGGAGATAGGAAATTTGATTTCCCGAACTGGGTTGTTTTTAGATTTTTAAAATTCGACCATCTTCAGGCTCTATCGACATCATCTTTGCACCAGGTTGAAATTCCAACATTTTTTGAAGGCTTCGATTAGTTAGTTCTATTTATTTGTGTCATAAGGCTTCCTCCCTTTGATCTTTTTAGTATGGAGAAACTTGCTTATTGATAATGGATTTGGACTCTCAAAATTTAGGGTACCACCAGGTCAGAATCCTCCAACATTGTTGTATACTTACAAAATAGATGTCCTCACTCCCATATTGGAGATAAAACTCCTGAAGAAGTTTTCACAGGTATAAAGCTAGATATCACTCACTTAAGGATATTCAAATGCCCTGTTTATTTTCATGTACTTAAAGAGAAAAGAACAAAACTAAAACCTTCTGGAAGAAATGGAATCCTTGTTGGGTATAATGAAACTTCTAAAGCCTATAGGGTATTTCTACCTGGACATAGCAATATTGAACTCAGTAGAGATGTAATATTTGAGGAAGACCTAGCTTTCAAAAGCACTATAAATTCTATTGAGTCAGAAAGTAATAATCCACCTTCAGACCAAGAAGAGGATCTTGCTCCTGAGTTTCAGAGGGAGTATCCTGAAGAGAATGGGAAATGAAGTACAAAACTCACCTCAAGAGAATCATAAGAAAAGACCACTTTGGGCCACCAAAACAATGGAAGAAGCAAAGAACTTTGTAGCTCCTTCAGGGACCTTTAGAGAAAGTAAAAGACCCTGAAGATTTTCTAGCTATGTGGCTTTAATGAATGATCTCTCTAAGTCTGAACCTTCTAATGCATCATAAGCCCTCAAACACCAAGTATGGAAAGATGCCATGACAAAAGAATACAATCCATCTTAAAAAATGATGTTTGGGAAGTTGTTTCAAGGCCAAAGGGAAAATCTATTGTTTCATCCAAGTGACTATTCAAAATCAAGTATGTTGCAAATGGCAATATAGAGAAACATAAAGCCAGATTTGTTGCCAGAGGTTTCTCACAGAAAGAAGGAATTGATTATGAGAAAATTTTTGCACCTGTTGCCAGATATACCTTTGTTAGAGCAGTTCTAGCCATCGCAGTAGCCAAAGGATGGAAAGTTCATAAGATGGATGTAAAGATTGCATTCCTAAATGGGAAAATAGAGGAAGAACTCTACTTAGAGAAACCAAAAGGATTTGAGATTCACACTGTAAAATCTCATGTGTGTAGATTGAAGAAAGCTCTCTATGGACTTAAATAGGCCCCTAGGGCATGGTATGAGAGAATCGATAGCTATCTTATGGAATTGGGATTTTCTAAGAATGATGCAGATTGAAATCTATACTTCAAGCAAAGTAAAGGTGATATGTTAATATGAATCTTGTATGTTGATTATCTGTTGATTACAGGAGAAGATCACCTTCTTGATCAATGTAAAAAAGACCTCGCTAAAGAGTTTGATATGAAGAATTTAGGCCTTCTACATTACTTCCTTTGATTGGAAGTTTGGCTGAACTCAGACAACATTGTGCCTAATCAAGGAAAGTACACCTTGGACATATTGAAGAGATTTGGTATGATGAACTGCAGATCCATGTCTTCTCCCATAGAAACAAACTCTCATAAACTAAAGGAGGCAACAATAGATTCTCCGTTTGCAGATCCTACCCTCTACAGGCAGATAATTGGATCCTTGATGTACCTGGTTAATACTAGACCAGATATCTGTTATGCAGTAAATGCCTTGAGTTAGTTTATGTGTGAGCCTAAGGAGATACATCTTATAGCTGTGAAGCATATTATGAGATACCTTCAAGGTACTCTAAATTAAGGTTGAAAAACTCGGACTCGGCATTAACTTGGCTGACCCAAATTTTTTGAAAAACTCAGACTCGCCAAAAACTCGGCGAAAAAATTGGCAATAAATCGGCACTTTTATCGAACATTTGAAAATATATAATTTCTTAAAATATTCTTAAAAATATATATATACCAAATTTGTATATATTCTTTTAAATAATTAATATATAAACAATTATTTTATAAATATTATCATGTTATTTACTAATTTATATTTTTATTTATTGAAAGACATAAATATGTTATTATATAATATTTTTAAATTTTATTTTATATATATCATTTTTACTATATAATAATATATTTATAATGTTTAACATGTGACTGTGTAACGTTAATAATATAATATTATTTAACATACGACATTATTTATCATAGTCATCGCTCAAAGTCCTCAGCATGTCACAGATTTATCAGTCATCGCTCAACGTTGTCGACCCGTCACAGAAAGCCCATCGCTCGAAGTCGTCACTCAAAAAATTAATAAAAAGAAAAATCCTAACTCGCGTCTGGTTTTTAATCGATTTATTTGCAAAAAAAGCGCGTGTTTCCATGATTTTTTCAGGTAAAAATCGTCGTGCGACAATGAATAACATCGTACCGGGTTTAAGTGCGATTTTATCGGGAGGGCTTCTGGCGCGCGATATATCGCGATATTTGGAATATTTCTGCGCGATTTTCAACTATGCTCTAAATTATGGACTCAATTATGAGAAAGTTGACTTGAATCTACATGGAATCATAGATTCCGATTGTGCTGGAAGTGTAACTGATAGAAAAAGTACCTTTGGTTGGATGTGTAGGAAATAGTCTTCAGTGGCTTAGAGTTCTATAGAGGCCGAATACATTGCAGCCTCTCTGGCAGCAAGAGAAGTAGTATGGCTCAGGAAACTGCTTGTGGGATTATTCGGTAAGCCCCTGAACCCTACAGTCATCCATTGTGATAATTAGAGTTGCATAAAATTTTCTGTGAATCTGGTATTTCATGATAGATTCAAGCATATAGAGATTCCTTATCATTATGTGAGAGACATGGTGGATAGGAATGTGATTCAGTTGGAATATATCAGTACAGGAGACCAGACAATAGATATACTCACCAAGCCACTTGCCAGAGTGAAAGTTGAATACTTCAGGAAAGGTCTTGGTATGATTGAATTGTAATTTGCATTGTAATCTTTACTGATATGTAAATATATAAGATGTTTAATGTGTAAACTTCTTTTGTCATATGTGTTGACATATGATTTTATGGTCTCTATCTCCTGTGTTCATCTCTAAATGGTGACGATCTTTTGGAAATGAACACTAGTATTTAAACATTATAAGATGATGGTCTTGTAATGTTGATATCATGTTGACTTAATATCATTCATGGATGTGCCATGATCTGTTATGGTAGACATTATGTGACGTAATGTTAGTGCACATACTATAGCTAGGATGTATAAGGAGAATGTGATATTCTCAAGCATATCATCCTTTAAGGGTCACGAGTTATGTGATACTTATCATCACGTGTTATGTGATGTTTGTCTCCATGAGATATGTGAGACTTTTTATCACGAGTTATGTGATATACTTAGTGCCACGAGTTATGTGACACCTCACAAGTTATGTGATGCTTACCACTACGTGTTATGTGATGCTTGTCTTCACAAGATATGTGAGACTTCTTATCACGAGAAATGTGATATGTTAGATTTTATCTTCCCTAGCTAAGAGGGAGTGTTGTTACATATAGCCACGATCAGTTAAATTCATATTACTAATGCATTTATCAATTAGAGAATTTCATAATACTGAAGCATATATCATTGATCAGATTAAAGAGACATGTATATATATATATATATATCAATATATATTGTAAAGAGCCTGCTTGGCTCTTTGCTGAAGATAATATTTATTTTTGGATTTGCTTGCAAGTTTGTTTTGTTTTGATAATATTTGACCTTTTGAATTTCTCCAGAATTGAATAATAATAAATAACAATTTATTCTAACTTCATAACTTCACCAGAAAAGACCAAATTTATTAATTTGCAAATTATCTAATCAACTTTTCAATAAATAAATACAAATTGGCACCTTATTATGAAATGTGGCAAGCTGAAAATGTTTCTCAGCCAATGAGAAATGGTACGCAGCCATTATGCAGCCTTGCAATCCTCAGAAAATAATTAGCAGCCTCCCAAGTATAAATCGCAGCTGCCTGTAATGAAACGCAACCCTTCTTATTTGCCACGTAGCCTCCCAGATTTAAAACGCAGCCTTCCAGGAAGAAGTCGCAGGCTGCCAAATGCAGCTTCTCTAAATAAATTTGCAGCCACCAGGTGAAAGTTCGTGGCCTCCAGATGTATTTTGCAGCAAAGGAAGATACAACAGCCTTCCAAGAACATGAGATATTCTGAGAAAATCGAACCAGAATTTTGTATACCTCTGTAACAACAACAATTTAATAATTCTCTTCAAATTTGGTATACGACAGCACCAAATTTGCATCTACAGGATCAAAATAAATTTCCAAAATTCAGTTTGCAAAATTCACCATCAATTAGTGATGATACAAATTGCTAAAAGAGAGGAATCAGTCCTCAAACCCTAGCCATCTTCTTCACAACCAATTTTTATCAAATGAACAATAGATATCTTAGAATGAGCTCTCAAGTCCTTTTTTATTCTTTCTTGTGAGAGCTCAAACACAATTCTTACCAATGTGGGATAAAAAGATATACTTTTCCTTTTAATAATTCATTTACTCCAATACTTTAAATTAATACCTTGGCTTAGGCTTCCATGAATTAATTAAATAAATGGCCCCTTCCCATGATGACTCAACCCTCAACTTAAGTGAAATTATAAAGTTAAATTATAACTTTATAATAAGCCATTTAATGATTTAATAATAATTTGGCCACCAAAATAATAATAACTCCCAAAATACTTATCCTTTTAATATGCCGTCTGAAACAGGAGTCACGCCTATTATTTCCCCATGTGACCAAATGCACTTTCCAAAAATAGAAAGGGTCCTTCTCGATCAACATCAGACTTACTATAAATAGTAAATGTGGCAAAACTATAGCAAATGAAGTCTGAATAATGCCAAACGAAAGCCAAACCAAAGCATACTGAATCCTGAAGTAGATGCCCACTGAAAGAGACCCTTTGTCCATTCTCATTAGCCTACGAGGGTCACATGATAGGCTAATCCCAAGAGCCTGAAAAATGGGGACATTACAATCCTCCCTTCCCAAGATTGCTTGTCCTCAAGCAATCAAGAAAAACAAGCAACATCATAGTCCACTTGGATCCTAAGGATGGTCATGAGTAATGTCCCAATCCTCACCATACTCCTGTGAAGAAATCATCAGCATCAACAGTACAAAAATCAGCAACTAAGAAACTGCACTCAACACCCAAACAACTGACATCACTGACAACATCATCTGAAGACCAACTGTAGATGTCGATAGAAGAAACCACTCAGCGGTACTCAACCCAACTGAAACATCAACTCTGTCAAAACTCAAGTCCCTGTCTAACTGACACTCGCACCCAACTGCACTGTGGATATGACAACAAGCATAGGTACCTGAGTCACTGCCACCAAATCCAATGTCTGATAAACTGTCCTGGGTGTGTCGATACTGCAAGCTGTGTAACTTGCAACTGCCAATTCCATTTGCAAAAGATGGTGCTAATCCATCCCATAATGGATGGTAAGAAACTGGAGCCGGTCTACACCTGCGTGAAATCAAATCTTCTACCTCTGGGTCAAAAGAAAAATGATGAGCATACCCCATCGTATAATGCCGGTAGAAAGCCTCAATCTCCGTCAATGGCTCATCACTACCCAACTGGGAATCATGAGATGGCTCCAATCTCTGACTCCTCATAACCACAGGTTGGTTAGGATCCTGAGCAACCCTCTCAGCAAACCCAACCTCGAAATCCCTGTGAGGAAGCATTGTAGAAAGAGTCTCCACAATCTTCCCTACCAGCCTCCGAATAGCACAAGAGCCTCGAATGAGAGTACCCTCAGACACTCTGTATGAATCCACTCGCACATCTGCACTCTCAAGTAAATACTCCATGAATGAATCGATGCAGTAGAAATTATAGGTGGAAGCGTCAACTTGCTTTGTATTACCAAAGGGTGTAACGATTAGTCACGCCTATGATAGGTGTTCATAGGCGTGACTCCTCAAGGAGTCATGTCTATCATAGACGTGATTGATCACATTACCATACACATTTATATTGCTCGGACTGTTCAATACAAGTACAAAAATTGATAAGTACGAAGTATATCAAACAGCGACACATATATATATTTCTTCGTTACAATTTGATCATAGTCGAATTAGAAGTTCATTTCAATTACATACATTTAGTTCTTCTAGTCCTGCAAATAAACATTAACATTGTTAGAATCAAGATTTATATATATAATCAGCATTGCATATAAATATGAAAGAATAAATTGAATTCTGAATAAGAAGTTTGCCTTGAATTAACAAAAGTCAACATGGTTAATTAGAGCTCAATGTATGGAAGATTCACCATCACTTCATTGAATTAGTGATTATCAGTTGAAGGACAAAAGTGACTTAATGGAGACTACCTCAGCTAAGGTATTCCATGTGGTAGCTACATATGCTCAACAAGCCTATCATAAGTAATGTCTAAATATCCTGAGTATTTTTGGCATAGCGATTCACCAAATTGAGACAAAATTATAAATGCACTATTGTGGGAGTCATTGGAGGAGCATGGAGTTATCAACATTCCTTCCAATATGGACATCGACTAGATATGGAGAAGGCACGATAGCTATTTGCCAAGGCAGGGGTTTGGTCAAACATAATCAATGACTATCATGTGCTATAAAAAGATGCAACAATTGGATTATAGATACGATTAATAGATGAGGAGCACATATTGATGGCTATGCAGACTATACGATCTCCCTAAATGAACAACGACTTGGAATACTCCAACATGGCCCATCTTAACAACGAAAGGAATTATGTGTCTCTATCACCTGTAATTGTAAGAAAATTCCGACACAACTACACATGTCCGTCAAGAGTTAGTGACTATCTTATGATCGACTTGTTTATTAGTGAGCATTATCAATTTGGAGGACAACATCATTAGCAGTAATGGTATAAGAGTCATCGATATCAATACCCCATGAGTTATGAGTAACCAAGGGTAGGAATTATTATAGTTGATAAATGATATATCCTTGTTTACTAATCTGAGGTAATACATGTAATGTCCCCATTTTTGTGAGCACCGGAGTTTGTTTGGATTAGCCTATCATTGGCCCTCGTAGGCTAGTATAGTGGACTAGAGGGTCTAGTTTGGGAGTTTTGGAGCTCTGCAGGTGGCCATTGTATGTGTTTATCTCACCATATCTTTCATTTGTTCTGAGGCTTTGATGTTAGGGGTCTTTGGTTTGGTTTTGAGGGACTTACTATTTATAGTAAGGGGATGTTAGAGAGGGACCCTTACTATTTTGAGTAAGGCAGTTGGATGCACATGCACAGGGGAAACAATGGTTAACTCCCAGGTTCAGAGGAAATTGAGAAATTATGATCAGCCAAGTGTTTGTTTGAATGCATATTCCGTATTCATGTGTTTGCTTTAAAGTTTGAAATCAGAATTAGCGAATTCATGAATTTATTAACTTGTGATGTCCATCGAAGTGTTTGACAAAATTTCCGATGCAAAAAATTTGTGTTGTATTGTGTTTTGTCTCAAGAACTCAAAATTCAGAAAATAGAGGTTGCATGACTACTATTTGGTGATATTCCTTGAGGTTCAAATTTGCTACATACAGTTAGTTTTAGGAAGGGATATTACAGTGGTATCAGAGTAGTTTCCTACCATCCTATTGGCGTTGGAAATCATTGAGCTCCCACAATTGATATTAGAGTAACTAGCACTCTTGTTTTTGTTTTAGTATGGGTAAAATGAAGTCTATATAGGAACTCATGCAGGCCTTTCAAAACTATGATAGGAATTTAACAAGGTTCTTACAACATCCGGAAATTTTGGATCCCTTGTTTGCAAAGTAAAAGAAAGCAAACACTAATACAAATAATTTTATCAGTACAAAGGAAATAATGGAAAAGAACGTGAGTTTCAAAGAGAATGTTGACATTATTAGCGCTCAAGAAGTTGTTATCAGTCATAATAAAAATTCTGATTTCTATGATAACAGTCCATTGCTTAAGCGTAATGACGGTGTTGATGTCATGGCAAGTGCGAATGATGTTGTGGGTGTCCCCTTGAGTATTGACAAGCAAGATGGGAGTGTCAAACATGAAGATTTCTTGGAAAATATGACCTATAACAATTTTGATTTTCATGACAGCAGTGAGTTATGTTTGCATCAGCATGAGACAATAGAGATTTCACATGTGGATGATGTTTCGTTGGAGTTGTCGAATGTTGTGTTGATGTGAGTTTTGTACCACTACATAACATATAGCAATTGAAATACTTGATACAGCGTACCAAACACTCAACCCTCTCTTGAAAAGTATATATGATACTCCAAGGTTCCTTACACCTGTGGATACTAACTCAGTTAAAATGATGTGATTTGCTGGTAATCACTTCGGCGGGCTTACGTTGTTCATTCCAAGAAACTTGGTGGTGCTTTGCTTTTCAAACATTCTCAAATGATTTTCTATTTATATCACTTCCAACTTTGCTCTTCAAACTTTTCAAACTTCAACTACTAAACTTCAACTACTAAGCTATTGATTACTTCTACTACTACTCCTATTGAATGGAAAGATTGGCAAATGGATGGGGATCAACCTAATGAAAGCTTGCCAGCGGCTCTACCTCCATAGATGCAATGATTCAAGGGGAATGCGACTAGATTACCACACAAGGCTCCTCAACAAGTCGCTAAGGTGCTAGTGGCGTAGTATATAGATCCCTATCAAACATTCACCAATATCACCATACAACTAGCCATCTACTTTTATCCTTACTTTAACAACTTTGAAATGAAATCCTACTTTAATTTGAGAGATGAGAAGAAACATGCAATACACCAAAATGATCATGTATATCCACCATGCAAACCACAACAATGAATAAAGAACAATTTTGATAGTATTTTGGCAACAATTCTCTAACATAACTCTCTTTACAAATGAGAACAAATGGCCTTATATAGAGGCTCAAAATTACAATGAATGGCCAAGATTAAGAGGCAAAATCAAGGGCCAAGATTAAACCTTACAAACCCTAATTAGGGTTACCCTATTTCAACCAACTACATGAGGGCACCAACTTTGTGGGCCAATGAGAAAATTACCATAATTTGTCAACCAATGAGAACATAGGACACTTGGCATGATTTGATTGCATGCACATGAAATTGCCACCTCATCAACCTTATCTTATAAATTTATCTAATCCCTGAGATGAGGTGAAGCCTTGGATGCTTGAGCTTGTCCTTAGAAACTTTCTCATCACCACTTGAACTTGCTTGTACTTGATGTCCTGACCTCGAAAGGGTGAGGTCTCCATGCACTTGGGGTAATCCTGCCTTGACCTTGGTGGCTTGCCTGGATGTGAACCTTCTTTGCAATTCGAGAGCCTTGCTCTTGGCCACCGCTTTGAAATCAAACTTGACCTCCCTCAACCTTTTAATCACTTTCCTCCTTACTTCAATACTGTGCCATTTTTAACCTTCCTATTTGGATTTGATCTGCATGCATGCATCTTTGTTTCAATAAGCTTGGGTTTTGGGGCACCTGCCCTCACCATATCTCCTTGATTGTTCCACAATCCACCCATCACTGAGTTCATCAACTGCTTTCATCAATGCTTCCCTCCTTGGTTAACCCTTGATTGCCTTCAACTGTTCGAACTGCCACAACCTTGCCCTTTTGGCATAAGCACTTGCCTCAACCATAGTGGTGCAGTGCATCTCCCCAAGATTAGATTTGGTTCGACTGGCAAAGCATCACTAGTAGTCTTGCACCCGAATTGAAGAAGTAGGACCCCATGTAGATTTGCCCCCGATTTTGTACTATCCAAGTTGCAACTCTAAATTCATGCTAGTGATCCTAATCCAATCAATTTTCCTTAACCATTCTCAATCTCTTCAATAAAATAAAACATCCAAGGATCAAACTGTGTACCTTTAGCATAGCTTGGGATCCGACTGAGAAGCATGATGAGGTCGCTGCACTCTGATTTGCAATCTGACATTGTGAGCCTTGCTGACTTGATGTAACCAATTCTGTCGTATCATGTCTGTTGCTGGGGTAGACTGAACACTTCCTTGCACAAATCCATACTGATTGATCTTCTTTGCCACAGGTGACTGGCTGTCTCTCAACCTCTCTCTTAATTGAATCATATCAAAGGTACCAATGTTGGTGTCTCCAGCGTATTTCAATTTTGAGCGGAAGTTGGAATTGGGTATCATGACTTCCTTGTCTCCTATTTCAGCATTAATTCCTTTGGGTCGCTTGCTTGCATTGGCATCATTTATCCTAAACACTTATCACTCCCCGCCTTTTCTACAATGAAGATGAAACTACACTTATCACTCCAAACTTCGCCTAGGGGTGGAATACTACACTTATCACTCCCCGCCGTTACCTTAAGATGGACTACACTTATCACTCCAATCTTCTTCCTACAATGATGAAATGCAAAGATGCAAACTACACTTATCACTCCCCGCCTTTGCCTTAAGATGGACTACACTTATCACTTCAATCTTCTCCCTAGGGGTGGAATACTACACTTATCACTCCCCGCCAATACCTTAAGATGGGCTACACTTATCACTCCAATCTCCTTCCTAACATGAAATGCAATGATGGAATGCAAGCAAGAACTTGAGGAAAAAAAGCTAATCAAGACAATCGAGTAATCAACCTACTAACCAAACACCTAACTCTACTCTTGAAATTAGTTTTCAACACCTAGACTAGCACCAATGAAATGAAAGCAATTAAGGAGAGAGGAAAAGATAGGCCACTTACCGGTTTTCTTTGGCTTGATAACTTCCTCTTGATCTCCTGGAATTGTAATTGGCTTAGCTTGATTCTCAAAAATTTTCTGTCTCCACAAGAGGATCTCCTCCCTTCAAAATCTCGCTATGAATCACTATCAATAAACTCCTCCTCTATCACAAATTTGAACTTTGCCACCTTGCCAATTGAAAATCTGAGTGTGGATGCCTGAGAATTGACAAATCTGAGCCTTAATATTTGCAAATCTGAACCTCCTGCCCTCTACACCAACAAATTCTTCTCCAAAGAAGAAGAAGACAACACCAAAAATGCACTCCTTGCAAAATTTTGCTCTTTTGCTGCTCCAAGAGCTCCTCCTTGGCTGCCAAGAGACAAGCAAGAAATGAATGAGAAAATGAGGAGACAAGCCCACCCTTTATACTAATTTTTTGTCTCTTCAAATAGGGCTGACCTGCATTGGAGGGAAAATAAAATTAATTAAATTGCCAAACATATAACCCAAATTAAATGCATTAAATCACATAGCCTTGGGTATTTAATTTTAATTTAAAATTGGGCCAGCCCATTGCAAAAACAAAAATCTGTGCAATAGCATGTTAATTTTCCTTTTTAAAATGAAATTGGGCCACTCCAAAAAATAATCCATATGGAGCTCCTAAACATTGAAATTAACCAAGCCATGGCCCCAAAAAAATTAAATTAATTTAAGGAAAGGGCAGATTTAAATTAAGAAAGCCACTTGCATTGAATTGTGCAAAATTATGGATTTAAATTAGCCAAATCCGAAATTATCAAAGGCCCAAAAATTGAAATTTTGAAAAAAGGTCATTTAGGCCTCTAATATAGCTTTAAACCTTCCCCATCGTGGACCCAATAACTTATCTTGAATTTCACACCTCTTAGACCTTAAAATACATTGAATTTAACACACAAAGGAGCCCAAATTAAATTTCTAAATTACAAACACTCAGCCCAAAAATATGATTTTAATTATTTTAAAATTGCCAAATAAATGCATTTAATCACAACCCCACCAAAATTAATTAAAAAATTTGCAAGCCAATCACAATTCAAACAATTTCAAATTTTCATTTATTCATTTCTCATTTAAAATTTCAAAAATCCCACTTGGCAATTTAATTTTTTTTTTTTATTATTTGCAATCCAAAAAAAATCATTTAGCAATTTAATTTCCATTTGGCCATTAATTTTTTATATTTTGCAATTTATTATCTCTATTTGGCAATTAAACTCAAATTTGGCAATTTAATATCAAATTTTTATTTAATTTCCACTTTTCTCTACCAACAATTTACAAGATTTTCCCAAAATTATCCAATTTCACAATTAAATTTTGAAAATCTCAAGTTATTCAATTTCATCAATTTTCAAAATTTAATCAAGTCTAAAATTTGCAATTTTATCCCGCCAGATATTAAAATAAAATTTTCTCATCGAATTTCATTTGGCTTGGAGACAAAATCGACTATTTAAGAAAATCAACGTTTCGCACAAGGTGAAAACAAGCAATACCCCCTCAGGCACTTTAAAAACATCCAAGGTGTAAAATTCTCATTCCAAAACCTCTAGGTCGCCCAAAATTTGCTAAGGCACCCAAACTCTCAGATCTAGGAAAAATTGCCAAGGCTTGCTCAAAAAAAATTGGGGGTCCCCAAATATTTTGGGGCGATGGTGTGAAAACCTCACAACATGTTGGTACTCAAGATTTGGGTACTAATGATGCAATTTGTGATGAATATTCATGCCACAATGAGTTTGATTTTTTCATATTGGACCTTAGAAAACAAGTTAGAAAGTTCATTTAGTGGCATTGAATCCCAGGATTGTGCCTTAGATGGACATACAACTTTTGCACTGGAAGTGTGTGAAGATATTGATGTAACAGCTTCTACATTGCCAGTTGAGCTATCCTTTGAAGTGCATAGCAATAGTACCATTGATATTATTGCGAGTGAAGTGGATAACACTCATGATGCTACTTATCATTAGGAGAGTGATGTCGATTCAACCTTATATCAGAGTACAGATTTTGGGTTAGAACACTTGCATGAGAGTCATGAATTTTAGAGACATCATTTGGTTGGGCAACTTAAGGTCAATGATAGCATGATTGCCACAGCCATAGAGCACTTTGATATTGCTCATTAGATGTTGGCTATGTTTGGTTGGGGCACTCCTCTGCTAGATGAGCACAGTGATAGTGGGCTTTCTCTTACAGAGTTCCAAGCACTACGAGAAGCCATTTGGATGATGAAACATAATTACTTACAACTACTTTCTGATAGGGACTTTCTTCTCGAGTGGGATTGTATTTGTTACAATGCACTGAAGGGGAAGGAAGAGGAGGTTGATGAACTCACTCATGAGCTTGGGGTGACTATGGACTCATTGGAAAGCACCCAGTTGGCCCTTCATAAGTCATAGTCATGGTTAAAGGAGTTTACCGCGGAATTCAGGTTGGTGTAGTCTTCACTAGCTACAGATATAGTATAACTGTTTACAACTGCAGTTGGTGATGATCACATATCCACAGGTTGTAGTGTGTGGATGTGGCTACATCCATTGCTGATACAGGTGCATTAGTCTTAGTTGGGGCAAGTACTTTGGTTGAGAGCAGTAGAGAGCCACTTGTTGCTTAGGTTCTCTCGAGGTCAGTACTAGGATAGATGATGTAGGTCAAATTGTTGATAGTTGTTGCGTGGCTGTGGTGAATTCTCCAGAGCCTTGTGTGTTAGTACATGACACTACACCATTATCATCACAAGGGACTCGTAGAGTGTCATTTGATACTTCATCCCATGTAGCTGATTTTGGACGCCAGCTTGTTGTGTTGCAGAGTCAGAGTGATCAGTTGAGGGTTGTAGAAGAACTAGATGATTCTACCTCATTGTTTTTACTACACGGATTCGTTTATTGAGTATCTGCTTGAGAGTTCGGAGTTTCAAGAGGGACTGTTTAGAGTCGTTGAGGCAAGTCTCATCTGAGGTTCATGCGGGTTTCAACATTTGGTGGGAGCAATTGTAGATTTTGGGTTTAGTTTTGTAGAGAGGGTTACAAGAGGCCCTATCCAATCATTTGTTTGGGGTTAGGGATTGGAGCCATCGCTTGATTCCAGAGTTGTCAGTGATGAGCCATTGACGGAGGTTGGAGCTTCCTACTGTAACTACACAGTTAGGAGTGCTCATCATTTTTCTTTTGATCCACATGTGGAGGACTTGATGCATCGGTGTGGATTGGCTCTCGGATTATATCATTCTTGGTGGGATGGGTATTCACCATCTTCAGTCAGTAGCTGCAAGTTGGTGGCGAACTACTTGCAGAGTCAACACATCCATGACAGTTTAGCAGAGGATGATGGTAGTGATTGTGTTACAGACACTTTTGGATGTTTTTATCTCTACAGTACGAATGGATGTATCAGTTGCATTGAGACGCAGATGGTGATAGGGTTAGCACTCCAAGTTGGATGGGTCCCATTGGATTGCTTCACCATTGCCAGCATGGTGACGTTGTGATTAGATTAGCGCAATAGAAGTCTGACATGGTTCTTCTGGGTAGGCTTCTATTTAGGATTTGGGATCTAGGTATATGTGGTTGGACACTCTACAATATTCTTTGCGATCCTTTGTGTGCATCGGGACACCAATCTAAGTTCATTGGGGAGTATTGCAGTGTGTACATGGTGTGGGTTACTGGCAGTTTCACTTTCGATCCTCATGTACCTAATCTGTTTCGGATGCATAGTTTCAGTACATAGAGATTGGACAAAAGGGTGGTTGTTCATTTCCATGCAATGGTGGTCATGTCAGTGTTGCAAAAGTTGCACTTCATTGTGGGACATTTCATAGTCTTCCTTTGGGCTTCCAGTGTAGTGGAATTTCTTTGTAATCGTGATTGCTTGGGGACAATCAATCTTAGGGAGGGCGGTGTTGGTTCCCAAAACCGCAGATTGGAATCCTACGAGTCTTGCCAACTCGATGCTGGGATATCCAATCGGCTATGGCCAACTTGACGGAACTGAACGGTGTAATCCAAGTTCCCTGCACTTTTGGCTCTGCAAGGCCAAGGCTGGTGTACTTGATCCTGAACAAAACACTCAAGCCCAGGATGCTTATAGCAGAATGGTTAAAATATTAATGTAGTGAAAGAATCCTAAATGGCAAGATGACAGGAGACTTTCGATTTTGCATGATGATATTAAAATCGCTAAAATGACGCCAATTCGTACGACTATATAAAACAATGCTTCAAGCTTGTGAATTCTGTATTGCAAACAAGGATAAACAATTATATGAATATATGAATAATTTATTGTAAAAAAGTAATTGTAAACTTCAAAGATAAATGAATACAATATTTCTTCAAAGGTAGGATATGAAATAATTGCCAGCGTATAAATTATGAATAAAAGAGTAATATAAAAAGTAGTGCCTAATTAAATGGGCATACAAAGTCAATATTATAAGTTGAAACGTACAACTTTATAAAACTTCAATGTATTAAAACTATAAATAAATTAATAATCCAGACGCGATGGATCAATTATATGAACGCTATTTTAAACTAGTCTAGGATGCATTTTAACTCCTGTGATGCGGAGACAAACCAAACATAAATATGGAAACAATTAAGTATTTCAGAATATCTATGTTTATCAAATTTAAAATGCAATAATGACCCAGCCCTCTTATCCGAATATTAAAATATTTATAGAAATCAATAAAAATATTTACAAAGGACACGACTTAATAACAATTTAAAAACTCTAATACTCACAAATAAAATAGATACGCTTACAGATTTTGCCTGAAACAAGATTGCACTGGAGACACTGCTTACGGATGATCAACCCAATACAATTTGACTCCAGACTCGCAATACAAATATATCTACTCAAATATCCAGCATTCACGGGCTTAGTCCAGAAATTTCATTCCTTTGCCAATGCAAAAATAATATATCCAAGTATAATATTTGGCAATTTTTACAACAGGTTGTGTTCGTCTTTTTTTGTTTGATTTTCACTTTACATTTATATCCTAGTGAAAGGATATGCGGTTTATTTTTCAAAGGATGCACCGCTTCATAACAAGGAACGATATACTTGTTAATGTTTAACATAGTTTCATCTAAAAATGGAAATGAATCTAACACTTCATAATCATTTTATTACATAAGACACGGGTGCGAATAAAACAGGTAGGTGTCATGTCTCTTCAAACCGATGCGTCATTCCACACGGGAACCCACCACCATCCTTTTGTGGCAATAGACGTATCAAATGCATGTTCTTTTTGATCGAGTATGATAGTGCCATCCTCCGTTTTTTGTGAAGTGATGCGGCTTCCGCAACCGCGTGGGACGACTGCTATTACAGTTCTATTTGCCAGTTGCCTTATGGGAATTTTCACCGTTCTGTGTCTTGCGTAAATCTTTTGACTGTGATAGTGGACATAGTTTTGTGGGAGTCCTTCATATAGAAAGCATCAGGCACGATGCTGTGATTGTTAGAGACTTGTGCTTGGTCTCCTCAGCCTTTGATATGGATAAGTTTGCATACGCAGGAGTCTGCCTCATATCGTGATTGGTCTTTCTTACTTGTAATCAAGGTTTTGAAATCCAATTACAAGTGCACTTGGGGAGGTTTATTGGGTGCAGTCGGGTTTTTAAAGTCCGATTGCAAGTAGGGGAAGAACTTACCTTTTTCTTTGCACAATAGATTCACAATCAGGGTTTTGGAATCCAATTGCAAGTGGGGGAAAACATGCATTCTTGAAGCTCTTGCTTTGGACGAAAATCTTGCAATTCTTCTTGCATCACTTTTGGGTAGAAATTGTATAATTTTGAAAACAATACACTCAAACCTTCAAACTCAAGAAACTATACAAAACTGAAAAAGAATTTCAAAATCAAGTATACAAACATACATATAAAAACAAAACAAAACTAACATACAAAACCCTAGTGACTTTAAACAAAGGAGGAAAGCTTTACAAAACTGTTAATGTTTGTAGCTTCAGTAGTATGATCACTTAGAATACATTTGAATAATATATACTAATAATAATATATATAATATAACATATATATATATATATATACACACACACAAATACAATATATTATTATTAATCAATATCTAAGTATTATATGTATTCTAAGTGATCATACTACTGAAGCTACAAACATTAACACTCCCTCTTAGCTAGGGAGGATGATCAAACAGAATGTGTTGTGGTCTCCCTTGTCAACACATATGACCCTAACTATAGCCATACAAAACATCAGGACTCCCTCTTAGCTAGAGAAGATAAAAATCCATCAAGGTAATAAATCATTAATTTTGAAAGAGAGGAGATATCACCCCACTGTGATATCAGGAGATATGGTATATGCAAGAATATCAAGTCACATGATGTTCACCATAGCTCTTAAATATCCATGTTATGTCTAATGACAATACCTCACATGATGTCTGTCATATGGATACTAATTTTATGTAGAGACATGTCACTATGTGATATGTTTCATAGGGTCCAATCAATATGTAATACTAAGTTCAGAAGGATCCTAATATGATTCATATGGATACTAAGAAATTACATATCACATAAATCGTGATATGAAGTATCACCTAACTTGTAATATAGAGTATCATATATCACATAATTCGTGATATGAAGCATCACTTAACATGTGATACCAAGCTTTACATATCACCTAACATGTGATATGAGGAATCACCTAACATGTGATACCCAGTTTTCAATATCACCTAACATGTGATATGAGGAATCACCTAACATGTGATACCCAGTTTTCAATATCACCTAACATGTGATATGAGGAATCATCTAACATGTGATGCCTGATTTTCATACCACCTTGATATGAGGAATCACCTTAGACTGTGATACCTAATTTTCATACCACCTTGATATGAGGAATCACCTTAGATCGTGATACCTAATTTTCATATCACCTTGATATGAGGAATCACCTTAGATCGTGATACCTAATTTTCATATCACCTCAGATCGTGATACAAGGATATAGTAAATAAGAACATTACATTCCATTTACATATAACCCTATTATGGTATGTGCACAGACAAAAAGTCTACCATAACAAATCTCTATTACAAGATCGTCACCTTGTAATATCAAATACAAGTGTTCATTATCGAAAAGTCGTCACCTTTCTCCAATGTTCACAGGAGGGCCCATAAGTCCTGGAGTCACACACATGAAATCCACCTTGACTTATCTCAGAGGGTGGATCTATCATGGCTCATCCCAAAGGGTGGAAACAAGGGCTTTCACCTTAGACTTCTCTCTCAAGGAGAAGAATGCAATAACATACAAGATAATAGATGAAACTCTTTTCCATCTAAGGCTTCATTCTCCAACATGCCAAGTTTATCTCGAAGGTACACAACCTTACCTCTAGCAAGAAACTTGGTAAGAAAATCAGCCATACGTTCTATAGGGATAATGCACCTTGAATGGCATACTTATGCACTATATCTCTTATATAGTTTGCATCACTCTAGGTGAACCCCAAGTTATGTAGGGCATAGCATAAAAGCATTTTAGCCAGCACACATGAGACTCAATCTCATGATCATAGACTTCTGGATGCTTCCTTTAAGGTCTTGTAACAACCTCCTCACTTCCTCGTCCAAGGTTGTTTTAGATGAACTATTATACTCCCTCTAAATCTAATATCAACCTTCTGTGAGCAAGTTGTGTCTTTGTTCTTTAGTTTGCATTACGCTCTTTTCTTGAATTCCCAACCATCTATCTAGGAATATCATGATCTAGATATCTGCATAACAGCCTTCTAGTTCACATACATGGAATTTCATCATTTGAATCACAATTCTTTTTCCTTTTATATTTTCTTGGTCACTAGGGAAACCGTCTCGATATGGTTTACTCCGTATGAATCAATATGACCAAGTTCCTTGGAAATCAAATAAGGCATATCCTCTAGATGTTGTACTAACTCCCCCTGAATCTTTGAGTACTAACATCAACATTTAACCATCTTGTTTAAGGTTTCCTTTGATGGTTCATCAGACTTCTTCTGAATGTGATATCAACCTTCTGACCTTCTCATCCAAGGTTGCTTCTAATGGATTGTCAGACTCCCTCTAAATTTGATATCAACTCTCAACTCAGTTCCATAACTGCAGGCATTAAGTTTCTTCTTCCTTGAATGCAATCTCGTATGCTTCTAGATGTTTCTGCATTATGCATAATTATCGGGTTTCACACTTGTAACCGCTATGTTTAACAAAGATTCATGTTTGTTTTATTTTTTGATGGATGTCGGCACTTCATTTTGAATCACCCATTTTGGTGTGATGAGATCATAATTCTTTGTAGTGCGTCTTTACGCCTGGCATTTGCACTCTTTGGACAAATGTTATTGATTGACTCACATATCACAGTGTCTATAGGTTCCTATTATTTTACAAGGCAATACCAGTGAGTGAGGAGGGCCTCTATAATATGATGGTAACTACTATAAGATAATCATTATCAAACAAGAAGTAAGAAAGCACTTTGATCAAATATTATGATGGACATTTTTATTATCTCTACTCGGGCATTACAAATTGTTAGGCTGCTTCTATGCAATGAAGAGCAAGAAATTTTAAATGCGGAGAGAGAAACAATGCGTGATATTGAATAGCATAGAAAATTATTGCAAATGTCTCTTCGATATAGCATGTGGCGTATCTTCGTTAGAGTTTGCAGATTATAATATTTCTAGCACAGTGAATATTACCATGACCACCATGAATGATATTTGGGTGTTGAACTTCATTTCTATTTCGGAGCTATGTGTATATCACTGGCATGAGCTTATTTTTGGAGTTGATTCTCTCAAATTCCCGAATGGAAGTTTGGGTACGACAGTTGTGCTCTCTTTACGTGAAAATTATAAGGATACGGAGACCCCGCTGGATGCACTTTCCATTGGGGTGGCTTAGAGGCTCAGAAGCATGGTGAGAAACTCGAAGAATTGGTGCAGATCTCTTGTCTTGTTGAGGTGAGTTTCTATTTTTGGCATATGGGCTTTTCTTGAGCTGTAGGCTATCTTTAATGGGATTTATGCCTAGGCTTTCAAACACAAGCAAAAGCAATGGCACGAGCTACATATGTAGACTGGAAGGCCTTTATGTGGACATCTAGGACATGATGTTGGACAAATAGATATGTGTTGGATCTATTACTTTCATGTCACATATGGATCATGCTAGATAATATGAAGCAACTAGATGATTTGTTTAAATTGATTATCGAGGATTATATTGGTTCAGAGGGAGAAGATCATCTTAAGATGACTTCTCTAGTGACTAGGGAACTGTAGCAATCTAAGAGCAGATAGTCGATATGCAATACATGGTTGTGACATTCTTGGTGCTTTGCAAGCTAGCAAAGAAAGAACCTTACTACAGACTTGTGACCCAGCTTTGGACTAGCTCTATCATGTACCAGCATAAGAGATAAGTATTTCATATCCTTGAATAATGTTTATAAATTTTGAGTCATTAATTCATGCCATAAGATCGGGATAGTAAATCTTTTATACTTCTATAATTGATATTTTCCTTTAGGATAGTTTGGTTTTATGAACTAATTGTAATCTCTCTTTGAAGTGCATTGAGGACAAATCTAGAAACATACCGTATACAATACAGGCAGTGCTATTACATTTGCAGCGATCTTAAAATCAATAAAAACAATCTTCAAAATGAAGAGCAAATACAAATAAAGAAAGCCATACCTGCTTTGCAAAACCAAAATGCAGAGAGAATGATGTTCTTAACTTGAGAAAAATCACCCAAATCTTTGATTCGAATTGAAGGGAAGATCTTCAAATTGCAGCTATATAGGCAAATAAAATTTGACCAAATCCCTTCTTTAATCAATGCATTTTCAGTCCTTGGCAAGTCCTTTGACAAATGGCCAACAATGCAAACTGAAATGCATGAATGTAGCAACTCAAAGATTTGTTCAAACTCCAAAATCGGGGTTCGTAACATGTACTACAAGCTGACTTGCATTCTTGATAAAAAATGGCGGTTTCATGCAAAAACGTGCTTTGTTTTCAATGATGCAAATACTGAAATGCCAAACACTTGCCATAGTTTTGGCTTTTCATGTATTCTTGCAAAAAGCGTCTTTAATAATACCCTGTCAGGCTTTATCTTTAACGCTACAGGTGTGGATAAAACTCATAATTGAAAACGATGAGCCTCCAAGACAATGTGTTTTATAGGATGGCGTTACAAGCATATGAATGTGTCTTAGACATTTAAAAGAAATACATGCAGTTGGGCTTTAAAAGCCCGACGACAGCATATACTAGTTTTATTTAAAACAGCATTGTAAAACCTTTTTAAAACAATGACTAGGCAAATTTTGGGGTTCGTACGTCCTTTTGCAAGTGTGAATGATCTTAAAATCAAAAGGAAAATAAGGTAGTCGAGCTTTAAAAGCATGACTAGATACCAAGTGCTTTTAAAACAACTATTTTCCTTTGACTTTAAAGCGATGTCGGGGTTTTAATCCCGTGTTACAAGTGTGAATGCATATAGCAAACTTTACTTGCAATGTAAACAAAAAATGGTGACTTAGGAAGACATAATCGGGCTTTGAGGACATGATTACAAGCACTTGATTTAAAAGCCAAACTTCAAGTGAGGTCTGACTTCGTAAACATTAGTGCAAGTAAAAATTATGCTTCATAACCCAAACATAGGGATATAGGAAGGAGGTTGCGTTTCTTATGAACTTTTACAAGCATTTTATTTTAAAGAAGTCATTTTAATTGTGGTTAAAAAGCCCGATTACATCTATAGCTTTTCATTAAAATAATAGATTTCTGTTCAAAAATGTTATTGCAAATGCAAGGTGGACTTTATTCTTCCATTACAATTAAATGCTTTCCAAAACAATTTGTAGTGGCTCACCGACGAATGGCTTGGAAGCTTTTTGGACATTTGATTTCATATTGCAAATTTTTAAACAAAGATTGATGTCTTGGAGTTTAAAACCCCACTTGTAAGTAACTTAATTGTTTATTTTCTCTTAGAATATAGCATTTTATTAAGCTTGTGATAGCTCAAAACGCTTAGGATTCGAAAAGCAAGAGACCTAGGACGAAAAAAAAACCAAAAAAACCAAACAAGGAAAATTGAATCAAGGACTTGAGATTTTCAAAAATCGAGTACTTGCAGTCAGGAAAGAAAAACCCGATTTCACAAGAAATACAAAAAAACCCTCAACGAAAATCTTTGAAAATGGCATCTGTAGGAAGAGAAACCTAGGCCAATTCAAGGTATAATCGATTGTCTTTGAAAAACATCTTAAGAATGCTCAACTTAGAGAGGTTAAACTTCGAATCTTAGGGAAAATTGCGTAGGGTTGCCCAATTTTGAGAATAAAAAATTGCGGACAACAAGGGACTTACTATTTATAGCAAGTCAGGGGATGTTAGAGAGGGTCCCTTACTATTTTTAGTAAGGCAGTTGGATGCTCAGGGGAAACAATGGTTAACTCCTAGGTTTAGACAGAATTGAGAAATTATGATCAGCCAAGTGTTTGTTTTAATGCATATGATTAAAATTTTTTTTAATTAAAGATTGAAATTTATTGAAACACAAAATTAATAAGTCAAAACTATATTACTGGGTGACTAAGCAAGGATCATGGCCTTCATCTATTGGAAGCATATAGTATCGATCATTAATATAAACTTCCAAAAAAACAAGAACAATGTACACCTAGATGGAGTGAAAGGTGCTATAATACTTACGCAATACGTAGCCCATGTTTACTGAGTCAAGGATGAAATATGATATGTATTATTAGAGACCAACTTCAACAATAGCATCTTAAAGAATCACATTAACAGAGCAGCAATCATAGATAACAGTGAATACTATGATGATAATGATCGATAGCAGTAATGACGGTTTGAATATTGTCGACTACATGATACAATCAATCGAGTCAAAGGATCACGATAATGTGAAGGATTGCTCCCAAGGGAAAGCACATGTGCAAGTACGATATGATTATGTGAATATCGACAAAGGTAGTCAAGGAGTATACACTATCGATTGACAAGGAAGATAGATCGACTCTATAGACCAATCAATGATATCATATCACCAAGTAGAGTAAGATAACTTATATTGACTCAGAGGAAACGTTCGAACTATGGATCATTAACATTCTGGGGCACGTCAGGAATATTGATGAGTAAGTGTAGTCTTGTAATACCAATCAATATGTTTAGGGCATTGGTTAACGATGACTAAGCATACAAACAAACCAATAACAACCCAAGGCTTGAAAGTAGCGATTAGAAAAGAAACTAACTGGCTGGTATAATTAAGATAAGGAAAGGAGACTATTATGAAGGGACATGAGTCATGCCCTTTACAACGTAGCCTATCATTCCATTCGAGAAGGTAGATTAAGGCATTTCCTCTCCATCTAATTGGAATCATCGGAGAATTTTATATATTATTTCTTATCCTTTACGGATTGCTTTGTTCTGAGCAGATTGCCTCATGGCATCCTTGGTGCAAGAGCATAAAGCTTTATTTAGAGATGACATCTCTAGGGCATAGATTTATTGTTATATTAGACACAATAGGCGCTATTGTGTAATGTCCCCATTTTGATGAGCATCAGAGTTTGAGGGATTAGCCTATTATTGTGTCCCTCGTAGGCTAATTATTGTGGATAGAGGCTCTTCTGAGGCAGAGGCTTGGTTAATGGAGGTTCTTGTTTTCTTCAGAATTCAGGATGTTCCAATTTGGTCTTTGTTTGGCTCAAATTGGACTTTGTTTGGGCTCAGTTTCATATACTTCCTATTTATAGTATGTTTGAGGTTGATAGAGATGGACCCTTTCTATTTTTAGAAAGGCACCCTGGTTAGCAGTGAATGCAGTGGATTACCTCTTGGTTCTAACGGAATTGAGAAATGATGAGTATCTTTGGAGTTATGACATTTTAATTATTAATTAAGTAATACTTTATTAATAATTAATTAAAACTGCACATCATTAAATGTTATTTGACTTTATTATTAAAAGGGGCTATTTAATGATCATAAAGTCAAAGTATAAGTGCATATGAAGAATAATGTAAAGTGCCAATTTAAAGGGAGATATAAGTGATTATTAAAATATACTTTATAATATTTCATTGTGCACCAAATGAAGGTAAATAATAAAGTATTATATTTCAAATACACTTGAAAAGAAAATACCAATGGAAATAATGGTTGGTGTGAAGGAGAAGCTCCAGGGAAAATTGTAATGAGGAATTATAAGTACCTTCAAATGCTAAAATCGAATTCATTCCATGATGCATTGTTATTTTTCTCATTGTCTTGGTGAAGGGCTCGTATGTAAGGGTTTTCAGGAAATTGGTCTGACGAAGTGAGAATTCTTTCAGATTTTTATGCCCTTTGAACTGGTGAAACTATCCAGCAAAATTGTGCATGGAGGTGGCATCATTCAGAGAAATCCATTGATATAAATTGAGGTTGCTTTGAAGGAGAATTTCAGCGTTTGGTTGCAGACTTTTATTTGCGAGGTTGGAGGAAATTCTAATTGCAGATTGCTTGGTATATGAGGGCCTGTGACTTAAATTGGGAGCCAACAATTCACAAGGAAGGAATGTGTCTGGGTATTGAAGGCCGCCATTCTTCCTTGAGCAGCAGCAGTCATTTTGAATCTGCGTTTCAAGTTTTTGAGTAGCGTTTGATAGTATTTGGGCATATTTTGATATAGGAGAGCCTCCCCTATCTAATACAATCTTCAGTGTCAACATTGGGGATGTTTCCAGTGGCTGCAATTACAATTGGGAGCAGATACGGTGCTTGCAAATCAGTCACAGGTTTCCTTAAATTAGCTTATAAATTAAAATTTAAGTGCATAGTATTCGTCATTGTAAATCGTTTGATTAGATATGAAGGAATAAGAATGCACACCAAATGTTTGATATAATGTCATATTTTAACTGCTCATAATCAGCTTATTAGATTGCATGCCAAGTGTTTGTGAAAATATCCATTGGCTGTAGGTGCACATTTTACCTTTAGAAATCATATGTATGCATTCAAAAGGACAAAAAGGATTGCATTTGCATTTTAGTTCTTTGCCTGGATATCTTAGTAATCATTTGCAAGCATTTAAACTTCATTTGAAACCATTAGAAGCAAGCAAAAACAATCTGAAAATAAAAGACAGCAAGATAGAGGTTTCATGACAAGTGTTTGACAATATTCTTTGGAGCTTAAATCATCACAACAAGGTCAGGTTTACTGAGGGAAATTACAGTGGTAAGGTTAGAACCGGTTGTGGTTCTTACATATCGCCATATTCAGTAGGTAGCATCTTCAGTGCATATAGTCATTGTTACAACAGATCATGGTTGAAAATCTTTGTGATATATCGCACAAAGCATGATATATCGCATGTCTGAAAGCTCTGCCATATAATCGCAGTTAAAAGCGGCTCCAAGAATATGAATATCGCACAGCGATATTTTCATGTTGAAATCGCCAAAAATCGCTGCTAAAGTCCAAAACCCTTAGGTTAAAATAACGAAAAACCTGCGGCAACTAGTTTTAACTTTATTTCCGTCATTTTCTGAGGCTGTCAGCTCCGGTTTTTACTCTGACAAAAAAAACTCCCTTTGGCCCCGTTTTGGCGACCACTGGAAAATGCCATCGTTTTGGCGACCATTGGTAAAACGGCACAGGGCGATGACGGCTGCTTTTACTTCTAGGTTTGTATTTTTTTTTAATTGATTTGCAATTCAATTTTTAATTAGCGTATTTTATATTTAGCAAATATTTTAGTTTTTACATTTTGAATATAGTTCAAAATTTTAAATTTTAAATATATAAATAGTAAACTGTATATAATATTATAATCTTTTTTACATTTTAAATACAAATAAAAAATATAATGTAATTATAAATGTATATTTATAATAATAAATATATTTTATAAAATTTAATTGTATATTTATAAAATACAAATGTAAATAATAAATATATTTACAATGTATTTTAACTGTATATTTATTATTTATATTTTATAAATATAAAAATAGATTTAGATATAAATATATAGAATTTTTTATTTTAAATGTAAATAATAAGCATAAATATATTTTAAGAAATTACATATTTTCAAATGTTCGATTAAAGAGCCGATTTATTGCCGATTTTTTCGCCGAGTTTTTGTTGATTCTGAGTTTTTCAAAATTTTTGGGCCGGCCGAGTTATTGCCGAGTCCGAGTTTTTCAACTATGCAACACATACAGCCAACGTTGTTCTTGCAGGTATATAGTAGCATATCAGAGACAGCAACCAGATCGCTGTTGTAAATTTACATCAGACTTTCATCAGACACAGCAGTATTCATATTTATATGAACAATTGTTTCACAATCGCTAGGAGATATTTACCATTTTATGTATCACAATTGTATATCAGATATTGCAATTGCCAGTATTAGACATTACCATAATACATTCATTGCATTTTTTAGTCAAATAGAGTGAGCATCATAATAGTATCAGATAGTGTCCAATTAAATAGATCAGAATTTATATTTATCTTCCATTACTTGCTTGAAATCATATCCACTTAACATAGTAAGTAGGAATAATGGAATAATAGTCCTAGCATTGAAAAAGGGGACATTACATGATAGCAAGCAGATAGTGGTATGTTTGATTGAAGTGGGTAGTAAAGTCTAACTGGTAATAACTATAAAGAGATGCGATTAACATAAGGATCAGAATGAAATTGATTAGTGTTGTGGAAGGGTGCAATTGAAGAGGAAGTTTGTCATGAAGAGACAAGGACGCGTCTCTTAGATACATCACTTCACCAAACAAAGTATAGGAAGAGAGTCGATTCCTCTTATTCAGTATCATTGGATAACTTTATTTCTTGTTTATCCCTAGTGGATTCGCTCTTATTGAGCAGCCAACCATTTGCTTTGGATGCATACTTGCATGGTAATATACATCAGACACGGTGACCTAGAATTGCTACAATATATAAGACAAATCATACAAGCATCCATTTCAGAAGATCGTATATAATTGCTACATAATCAGATATATCAGATAAGCATTCATGTATAGATCAAAGGTCTTATTAAGACCGATCTAAAGCACTATTGTTTACTTCATCAGTTGTAATCAGAAACAGAAAATCGTCATGATTGTTATAAACGATTTAGAGATCATACAACATTCTAATATTGATACATCAGAAAGGGCTATAGCAGTGAGCATATTCTATATTGTCACATCAGGGATAGCAGAGGAAACTCCATTGCAGATCAGAGATAGTCTCCTTTCCACACGCCCATGCACACGTGCACCCGCACACACATGCGCGCGCGCACACACACAAACCAAAATCATTTGCATATATCTAAATATTAATCAGACATAGCAGTGATATTGATATTAATCATATAATTTAAGTGATATCAATTGTGCATCAAATCTTTCTTTCTTATATTGAGGAGTATTAATTATCATTATTTTGTAGTGTATTTAGAGACTTTGAAAGATAGAAATCTTTTGTGATTTGGGTCACAAGATAATTGTCCATATTTCCTGACTTAGCCAAAAAGGGGACATCACAAAAAACAAACATGCAGTAGTTTCTGAATAGATTTCAAGAACAAAATGTACATGCACAAAATACTGATCGTTGAAACAAAATATGGTTTTGCATGATTATGCTAATTATATAATGAATGAGAAAGCAAGCAGTAAATAGTAAATACCACCTAGTAAGCAATAAATGTGGTAGAAAGCTTAAATTCACTAACCACTTTCTTGTAACGTGGCAAAATTTTCATGAGAGATTGCAAATAAGCTTCAATTATGAAAACTTTGCACAGTACTAAAATCACCATTAGGTGTTACAGTGTGCAAAATCTTATTTTATGATTTCCACCAGCAGTTTGGGACCCTGCATGTCTATCTTACCTCTATCAATATGTTTGCTTTCTTAGTTTCGGTTCTCAAGAAAAAATAAAAAATTACATGATAAATGTGTAATACGAATAATATAGCTCCCTTTTGAGCTAAAAATAATACCTTTTGAAAATAGCTAAAAACTTTAAAAAATATATCATTGTACTTAAAATAATACTTTTTGAAAATATAAATAAACTTTCAAAAGTTAATCATTGTACCATGTCTAAATTGGTCTTCATCAAAATTGGAGCACTTTCTGAAAAAGCAACACTTCGAAGACTGGGTTTTTTGATCTGACGCTGAGGCCATGGTTGCACTGTTTGCACACTTATTGGTTCTGTAAACCTGGTATTTCTTTGTTGGTGGTTTGACATTTTCTTAGTCGGGCAGATTTATAGTCTTGATTACGCTGAGTCACCAAGATTAAATGTTGAATCAAGGGCTATATATTTTAGAGTGAGATAAAAAATGTAACCACATCAACAGGTTATTCACAAGAATGACAAACACAAGAGCTGCCTCTACATCAGATATTACTATGCAGCTCTTTTAGCAAAGAAAGCGTAGGATTTGGAAAAGCAAAAGGAAAACTTGGATCATAAGGTTTTATTTTATTTTTTATTTATTTTTTAATCATTCTTCTATTTGCTAAGAGTGTTGTAGACACTATGTAGATGTATAGATCAGATTGAAGAGAACACTCCCAATTTTTATTTGTTTTTGATAATTTAATAAATGTTGTCTGACAACTGCATTGCATCATGTGATTGTTCCTAGAGATGTAATTAAGAGTTAGGAAGTTTAAGAAATGCATGATTTTTATTTAAGTAATGCAGAATATTGCTGCAACCACATGTTTTTGTTTACTGTCCTGCAGGTGCCAGAGACAATACAAGCTCAATTATCAAATATTGATCCAGAAAATCATCCTGTTTTGATTCTCTCCCGGTATTTATAAATTCTTCTGCATTGTCTAATGGTATAATTGTAATGCCATGGAAATCATTTGATAAGAAACAACTTGAAGTGCTCTTTCTAAACTTGAGTATGTTAAATGGCAAGTTTGAGTGAGGGATTTGTTAGCATTAATTCAAGTTACTGGCATTTTTTCTATTGTTTAGTAACTTAGTTTTCTTCATGTAATCCCATATCTTAATAAAAATCTTGCTTCAAGTGAGTGGATACTGGTTTTCTTTACTCAAATGGACGATATGGTCTTCTGGATGCAAGCCCCGTCTAATTGCCAATATGAAGCTACTGTTTAGAAACGTGATGTCACTAATCATGAGGAATTAATATCTTGATTATCTGTGGCGTTTTGACTGTTTTATTTACTTGGTCTGTGTTAAATAGATCAAACCTTTGGCTGTTTGAAGAGTTTCCTATATTTTGTAACTTAAAGTTTAGGAGTTCACTGCATGGTTTATTTGAATTGATGCTTTCTCGTTCACCAATTTTATTTTCCAGTAATCTATCTGTCATATGCTTTAAATGCTGCAATGCTGTAATCTTAGCTTTTTTTGCTTATTTATATTTTTATAATTTCAGATCTATTATTGATCTGGCTGCACAAAGTTTGGTTTCAAATTTTCGAGAGGAAATTTTCAGTCCTCGGTTGATGGAGGTAATTCTTTTTTGCTTCACCTAGAAAATGGGTTGCCCTGTCTTGGACTTAACAATTGATAGTATGTGTGTTTACCCTAGTTAGGATTTCTTACAGATTTCCTTTTAATGCTTGCAAGTATATTGTTCCTTGTTTTATCTAGTAACATGACAGGTGGATGTATACACACATGGGCTGCCTCTTTTTGTGTTTCACAGCATTTTTCTGTCATATATTGTTCATTGCTTATCTTGTAGACTTTTATTTTGCAGTGTACAGAAACTCACTTGCGTGGTCTATAATTTTAGCAGTGGAGAAATGTTTAATTTTTTCTACCTGGCGCTCTTTGCTCAATAACAATTGACCTATCTATTAAGGAAGCCTCTGGAAAAAGCTTTTTAAGTTACAGAGAAAATGAGACAATAAACAAACTTCATTTGGCAAATTGAGTAGATTAGACAACATAGTAGACTGATAAAACTCCGAATCAGTCATAGGGCATGCAATGGAGAATAAGAGACAGATGAATGTGAAAGAGGACACAAATGAAGAAACATAGTAATCTATTACAGTTAATTTCCAAAGGTAATGCAACCCATATCAAGCATGGCTCAAATCAGTAGACAAGGTTCTCACAACTATTTGAAATTCTTAAAGATCATAAAGTTCCTAAGCTTTGCATCAAAAGGGTCCAAGATGATAATTTCATAGTTAAAAACTTGGACCTGGCAACTAATTGGCTAAACCAAATTTTTTCAAACTTGGGACTCTGTAAAAACTTGGGGAAAAGCGACACATAAAAAAATGATTTACAGATTTAGTAAACATAAAAAATACATTAACTTTTAGAAATATGAATTTAAACAATGCATGCACAAGCTTCTATCTTTTTATATTTTGCTTGTTTTGATGTATTCTTTGACAGCAGCAAACTATTTTCTTCTTCGACATCAATGACAACATGACATTAATGATAACATGACAGCAATGATAACTATCTTTGCAATGATCGTCTTTTGACTTTATTTCTAACATCAATGATAATCTCGTCCATACACCTTTGACATTGATGTTAATAAGGATAAGATAAAATAAATATATTAATGTCCAACAAGAGACTGCACAGAGGGTCTAAAGGATTGCCAAGATACAACAAAAGAAACCAGCCAACAGCAGGAGCACCAAACGGTGTCCGGGGAAAAGCAGAGAAAAGAACAACAAGAAGCGGGAGCGACAACCAGCCAAAAGCTAGTCGCCCTCCACCGCGGAGAAGAAACCAAGAACATAAGGATATGACCTAGGATGAGGGGAAGTCTTGTGCCACCTCTGAGAACCATTGGTAGTGGAGAGCTGCAGCTGCATATAACTCCTACGGGGCCTGACGGAGCTGGTGTGCCCTGAGGAAGGGGGACCAAGCGACCGCTTAGTACCCTGGGCTGGAGAGATCATTGAGAAAAAGGAGGCGATGAGCTGAACTGTGGTCCGTCTCGAAGGAGACTGAATTTGTAAGGTGTGGTCTCGAAGTCTCGTAGGCTCCTGAAGATAGAGACCCAGACACCACTAGTCGGTGTATCTGAAGAAAGTTGAGAGAGACTGGCACCCTTGATCAGATAATAAAACCTCCCACGGATCTCATAATAGATGGGGCATCGAAAAATAAAGTGCATCTCGGTCTTAGCCTCCATGTCACATAGCTGGTAGATCCAGTCCTCCCAGTCAATGTGGTGGTCAGTCTGGATACAAAGCCTATGTGATCACACTTTGAAAGATCCTAAGGAAATGTAGAGCGCGTGGGTCCAACGCCAAGAAAGGTATGAAGGGTGTACGATGACCCCATCCTGGATGTCCATAAATTGCTTAGTGTAGAAGGCCATCCTCAGCCGAAGTCCCCCGGGGAGTTAACCCATGTGATACAGATATACCACCTGTAAATGTCCATCCTAACACGCCTATTCAACTCCTGCTGAGAGGGGAGGAGATGAGCAGGGGAGTCCAAAGAGTACACGAAGGGAGGGAGGCGGTTAATGTCGATCCTCACCATCCTCAGAAGAGAAGAATGTGCATACCAGCAGCGGGCCCGACCAGTGGGGTCAGCCCCCGCAATTGCCACCGAACAGCAATAAGCCAGGTAGGAATATTTGCGACGCCCCTCGTCTTAGTCCGCAAAACACTGAAGTCGATGAAGGAACCAGACTAGATCGAAGATGACCCCCAGCCTAAAAGGATGAGCAACAAACTCGGCAAAACAAATACTGAGGGGGGTAGATTGATGGCACCTGATAATGCGCCTAAGAAGGAAGGCTTGGACCCTCTCAACCGAAGCCTAGTTTGACTCTAATAGGGAGGGCCCCCAAACCACCGAACCATAACGAACCGTCCGCCTGATCAATGTGTCCAAGATAACCATCTTGGATGTGGTGTTCTGAAAGTGATGTCAGAAATATTGTTGCTCCAAAAGGGCAAGGGACCCATGCCCCTTGTTGACCCGGGGTTGCATGGCCGGTCTCATGCTAAAGCAGGGACCAGAAAATATGACACCCAAGTACGTGTATGAAGAGGAAATCTCTATCTTAGCTCCTTGAAAGAAGTGAAGGTGAGAGGTCTTTAGGCAAATGAAGACCATCACTTGGGTCTTACCCAGGTTGACCACGAGCTAACACATGTAGCAAAACGAAGCCAAGCCATCCAGAAGCTATTGGAGACCCTTCAAGGATGAGGCGAGGAGAACAACATCACTCATGAAGAGAAGTATGGAAATCAGAACCTGATGTAGGGAGCACCCATCGCCTGAGAGTGAGTGCTCACTGAGGAAAGCCTCCAATTCATCAACGTATATGCCAAACAAAGTGGGGGAGAGAGGGAAGCCCTGCATCACCCCAATGGTACTTTGGATGGGGTTTGAGAAGCCCTGCGGAGTCCTGAATCTGCCCACAACACTCTCATAAAGTCTCATGATGGCTGTTAGAAGAATCTTGGAGATCCCTATGTCATGAAGCCTCTGGAAAAGAGCCGCTCGAGGTACAGAATCAAACACTTTGCGAAAGTCTACAAAGCAGCAGTAGACCTTCGCTGTAATGTCCCCATTTTAGCAGGTTTATGCAGCTGAGCATAGTCAGTTCATCAACGTGACCCTCGTGAGCTAACAGTGGGTTTTGAGGGTTTCTGTGCCGGATTTACTATTTTTAGTAAGTCTATTTTTGGCAGTGGCTATTGTTGGTTGGGCAGTTTGAACCTGGGCATGTTAGAAGTTCGTTGATCTCACTCGGACAGTTCAGTGGCTTTATATTTTAATTGTCGTTATTAAATTAAGTTATTTTAATTTAATTTAATAACTTATGACTTTATAACTTTATGTTATAAAAGGGGTTGTATTAAAAAGCTATTTAAGTGAAAAAATAAGTAAAGTGCTTTTTCAAAAAAAGCCTATATATTCTACTCGAAAAAGCACTTTACTCATCCATTATTGAATTATTATTTTATTGAAGTTTGTGAGAGAGACAACCTGGTTGGGGTTTTGAGGATTGATTCCTCTTCTTGCAATTTGAGTCATTACAAGTAATGGTGAATCTTGTAGCTGTTATTCTGAAATCATAATTCAGTGCTGATGTATACTGGAATTGTGAGAAGTCTTAAATCTAAAGATAAAACGATTTGCTTTCATAGGGTTTGATAAATTCTCCCTATTGAGGAATTGGAATTTCGAATTTGGAGGCTGCTGTATCTCCGTTGTTGACAAGTGAGAGCAACTAGTTGAGGAAGTATTAGATTTACAAGAAACATTGGAACCATTCAGGCTGCGTTTCATATTGAGCGCATGCGGATTTATAAATAGTGAAGGTAGTTCATATTCAAGTCTGCATCAACCTTAGACTAGGTGCGTGAGGCCTTGGAAGGCTGTGACGCCTCTTCTCCAGCCCACATGCTTCATTGCTGGAGCCGTTTTTACACAGCTAGGGCCTCCGTGAAGCTACAAGCTAGTCACGTGTTGTCTAGGCTGCCACGTGACTACTCAAGGGTGGTGGCTATTTATAAATTGGGCCATGTTAAAGCATTAAGGAGGATATTCAATTCGAAGAATACCAGACTGCCAGAAAGAGCCAGTCAGGCTCATCACATTCGCAGAGCGGTGCCTAGCCTCCTCAATGATAGCCCGAAGGGTCAAAATGCGGTCTGTGGTCTGAAAATCTGCTCTAAAACCAGCCTGCCCCCTCACATGAAGACGATGTCTATCAAGCTCTTTGGATATGATAGTGTGTAAAATTGTGGCGTACAACTTGGAGAAAGTGTGCCCCACCATGATGGTTCTGTGGTTATTGGGATTAGAAGCCGACCCAGATTTGTGAATTGGATGGACAATATGCCGCGACTATGAAGGGGGGAACCTAGTGCAAACAACCTTGTTGAGAAGAATCGTGAGGGAGGGGCCTAGACTCATGATACCAAGCTTGAATAGTTCCGCTTGGAACGCTTCCTCATTCGCAGCACTGCTACTGTTCATTGACTTGATAGCCTCACAAATGTTCGAGAAAGTGAAGATATGGCTAATGGGAGGGGGTGTGTGGATAATGGGAGCCTGACTAGGGATATTGTAGAGGGTGGACGTGTGCAAGACCAAGGAGCTGTGATCCAAGATGGAGGGGGTGGGGTTGGTGGGGGAAAAGGGTACGCCAGAAGGTCTTGGGTGACTGCAGGAATGAGGCGCAAAGGGATCTACCTTGCAAGAAGAAGAAAGCCCGATTCTTATGATGGCGGAAGTAGTGGTAAGAGAGCCTCAACTAGGTGAGCGAGGGGAAAGGGGTGGGGGAAGTCGCGCGAACCAATCGGTGGAAGGACTTACAGTCCTCGTTGTACCACTAGTTCTTGGGATAGGTGTTCTAGTGCTTGGGGCTGCGGGAGAGGGTGGTGGAGTGGCGAGGAAAGGAGAGGAGGGGTGAATCCCAAAATGTAGAGGCGAGGCGGTCAAACAGGGTTGAGGCGCAACCATCGAAGGTGAAAGGATCATGGGGGAGGATGTGCCTAAGGTGGGAGGTGAAGATGTCCTGGTCACCATTGTTGAAAGAAATGGAAGTATGGGTAGGGGGCTGCGCCAAGGGGGAGGAGGATGAGGAAGGAGGGGGGCGAGGTGGAGATAAAGGGGAGGCCCGGACAAAGCGGCTTAGGAGGGCATGATCGGCTAGGGGAAGGCAGGAGATGGTGAAGCGGCTAATGGAGGGAATGAAAGAGGCGCACGAGAGGGCATAGTCCATCACACTAGCCCCCCAATAGTGAGGCTAATAGGCTAGAACTAGGAAAGCAAGGAAGGTCATTCAAGATGACCAGGTTCGAGAACTCACAAAGCTGGAGAAGATGGTGGTTGTACTGCGTGAGGGGCCCATCCCTGTCCTCCAAAGATCGCTGCAACCGAAAGAGGACAGATCAGACTCCGAGGTACAAACCGAGTCAGTCACATGGTTGTGGAGGGGTGTTTGGTGGTCTCTCATACAAGCATTGAAATCCCCACCAGTGATAATGTCCCCAACGACAGAAAACCGTAATGCAATCATGTAGATCCCCATAGAGGTGCCCCTCCTGCACATTGTGAATAGCATATGTCGAAGATGCTGGTGGAAAGTAACAAATTGCAATGAAAATGTCCCTAGAGCTTGTCACAATCTGGTCGATACAAATCCACATGAATCTAGTACCACTATCATAATGAACCACGGACACCATACTCAAAAGACGGTCCCTGCCCAAACAAGCGACCCCACTAGAACTTCTGACTTCATGTCTGAAAGTGGACAACGACTGGAACCCGGTGACGCTAGGGAGAGGACGAACAAGGCTCTCATGGGTCTTCGAAACCAACAGAATGTCCGCTGAGCCCATAGCATCATGAAGAAGACCCGACATGGACCACATAGAACCATTGCCATTTCAACAGTTGACATGCAAGGAGCCGCCCTGAAACTCCCCCATGCCCAATTGCCCCTGAGACTGTCATTTGGCGTTTGTAGCCGCCCTCAAATCCCACCTTGGGGAGAAAGAGTCCCAAATAACTGCCCCGAGATTCTGGATAATAGCCCACTTCCCGTTGCGCCTAGCCTCAACTACAAGACCCCTGGAATGTTTCAACTCTTCCAGTTGAGACTTGGTGAGGTCCTCATCAAGGTATATCTTAGAGGGAAGAGAAAAGAGTTTCCTTCTCACCCTAAAAACCCAAAGATGGGCAGCAAGTGAAAATAACCAGAGGAAGAGGGTGTTGTCATGTCCAACCTAGACCCTATCAAATGTAATGCTTGAGCTGTCTAGATGCTCACTGAGAAAAGAATAACCCACTGAAAGAGGATTAGTGGAGAAAGGAGGAAGGCTCTAGACTTGCAGGTTTGGCTCACGTGCGCACCTAACCCTTTCATCCGCCAACTTGGCTTGCACCAACTCCTCGACCCTCGAAAGAGGTGCTGTATTGTTGTTGTTACAAATAGATGCCCATGATTTAAGTTGTTCTGTTTTAGTTTTGAGGGAGTTTTGTTTGCAATCCAGTTCAGTTTGCTTGTTGATAATTTCTTTGATTTTGGAGGCCTATGGTTTGTTGGAGTTGACCATGTCTCTGAGGTTTGTTGTTTCTGAAATATTCATTGACAGTTTGGAAGAAATCGCTGAAATCTGCAAAGTATTAGCCTCCACCATTATCTTGTAATCTATCAGCAGCCCTGTTAACAAATTCGCACTATCTCTAAGCATGGAATTTTTGGTTTCCAACTTAGCCACCCGCTCAACCAGCCTTTGGTATGTGAGAGGGGGTGGACCTCGGAGCTGTAGAGGCTGGTTGGGACCCCATGCTAAGGAGGGAAGCAAAGAGCTTGGTAGGGAGAATGCACAGACTAGGAGCAACAACGACAGAGCAACCCAAGTGCAAAGACTAAACCCCAGCCCACAAAAGGCACCAACTAGAAGATGGGCATGGAACAAAACAAGGCTCGAGAAGACAGAGACAAAGTCGCTGACAAAACCCATGTCCCCCGCATAGCAGATCGAACACAGAGAAAGTCAGAAGACAGACAAAAGACTCGGTAAAAGAAGAGCTCCGCAAAGCAGAAGGCCTGAGCTCGAGCAAGGGACCCTGTTCACGCGAAAACGCTGGTAGTCCCGAACACACACACCACAAATCGAGTAGAGGAAGCGGACTCGAGCACAACACAACGAAAAACCAACAGATCGCGAGCACAATGTGATGCCAACATAGGAGGAGAAACCCACAGAGGAACACAGGTGCAAGCGGGATTGACACGAAGAAACAAAGACACGAGCCCACACAACACAACTGTGACGACGAATGCAGGAGGGGGAGAAACATAGCAACGTGATGCGCGTGGAAACGAGGCAAGACTCGGCACACACAGATGCAACAAACGCAGGCACGACCTAGGTCAGACATGGGTCGAGCAGCTATAGGCCCCATCAACACAGAGATCATGTGCGAGGAAGCTGCAAGGTAGTGCGACAGCGTTGGGGAGACAATGGGCGGGAGACATCACGAGAAAAAACAAAGGACAATGTTTCCAACAATCTTCCCCTTTGCCATTGATGTCAACCTTGTATAAAAATAATCTGTGAACATAATACTCTCTCTTTTTGCATGGCTCTCTTCTATATCTTTCCGCTTCATGCATCAATGGAAAAAGGGAAATTTGGTACTTTCACAAAGAAGACTCCCCATTTTTATAAAATACTTCCTCTTGACATCAACGACATTATTTTCTCTTTTCCTATAAGTCTCCCTCTTTTTGAAACCATTGGCGATGAGATATTCATTATACTTCCATCCAGCAATAGATCATAGGAAACGTCTTATTATACTCTAATATTATGTGAGATTTCATCTTTTGAGTTGTCTTCTCCACAAAGCTGAAAGATAATGCAATGATTAACTCCCCTTGAGTTCATGCTTCTCAATTTTGTGCAGGAAGTGTAGTTTGCACAAGCATAAATTTCTCCTTTTCATTTGTAGTTTTTCTTTTATGTAAGGCCATGGTATCCTCCTTGTTCTGTTTAGGTGGTTCCAAAAAATCATTTCTACAATAGTGTGTTGTATGTCCATAATTATTGCATGTATAGCATGTAACATTATAATCCATTAGAGGAACAAATGAATAATAGTTCCTACTTTTAAACCCATAAGGATTTCTACTCTTGTTCCAACTATAATTATATCTCACGTGTGCCTTACAGTCACTTGATTCATGGCCAAAATTATTACAAGAATGGTAATAACCATAAAAAGAATGTTGAATCCTAGTCATACAAGGCTATCTTAGAGGGAGGAATTTTCTGAATGTGCCATTATTAAATTTTGGAACTTGATTTTCTTTCTTTTTCTATTTTTGATAGGACTTTTGAGAGCATTTGCATAGCTTTAGGTTTTTCTACATTTACCTTCTTAGGCGTCTCTTTGAAATCTTCCTCATTCGCCATCTGATTTTCCTTATATCCAAGACCGGTATTTATTAACAGTGACCTCTGCCCGTTTATGATATCATCTAATATCCCGGTGCTTTTTTCAAATTCCATTCTTTTTTTTCAATTCTGTGGTTTTCTATATTTGCTTCCTCAAGGAAACTATTTTGGATTCATGCCTCAAATCTTCTTCGTTTGCCTTTAATTGAATTCTAACCTCTTCCTCAATTAGTTTGCCTCTTGAATTTGAATTTTCAAATTAATGATGATCTCCTCTGACTCTTTATGACTTTATGATGTTTTAGCTTTGGATTCATAGTCTTCTTGAGGCTGTAATTTTTGTTTCATATTTCTTTTCGTAAGCTTCTTGATCTCACTAAGGGCACAAATGTGTTCTTCCAAATTAACTTCTTCATCTTCGTCATATTCTTCTTTTGAATCAATTTTCCCATTTATTTCATTATTCTTTTCCACTTCTAATATATCGATATTAGGTGGCGAAATGTTCTCTTAATAACATATAGAAATGATGACAATTTGCTGTTTCTGATGATAATTGTTATAGTATGCAATAGTGCTTTAGATCGGTCTTAATAAGACCTTTGATCTATATATGAATGCTTGTCTGATATATCTAATTATGTAGCAATTATATACGATCTTCAGAAATGGTTCCTTGTCTGGTTTGTCTTATATATTGTAGCAATTCCAGAGCATTGTGTTTGAACTTTGATGTACATTACCATACAAGTATGCGTCAAAAGCCAATGGCCTCTGCTCAATAAGAGCTAATCCACTAGGGATGAATAAGGATAAAGTTATCTGATATTGATGAATTGTTATCTCAGATCTTCCTCTTTATATCTTACTAATCAAATGGTTGCGACTCTTGAATGAAATAGAGACACATCCCTTCATAACACACCATACCTATCCTTCTAATTAATTCCTTCTTAATCTTCTTATTACTAATGCACCACTTCCTACTAATCGCTGTATGTAATTGATTGTCTACCAACTCTAACTTTATGGCTTATAATTAGCCACCTTAATAATTAGTGCTTGCTGGCAACTGAGCACTTAAGTTTCTTTCCACAATCACTGACCACACCACTGATTATTATATCTTTGACCGTAATTGATCACATTAACTCTCAAGTTGCATAGTAACATCGATGTCTTCATGCTTCCCATAATTGACATCAAAACTGATATCAATCTTTATATTGCTTATCACTCGATAGTAATCATTAATTCATAGTTGACTGCAATCTCCGTTCTATTCCATCGTTTTAGTCATCCTTCTAAATATGGCTTCTTACCTTTGTGAACAGCCACTTATGGGATTTGACCATTTGAATTGTGATATTTGCTATCTTTGATGTTCATGCTTCTTCCAACAAGGTAGAGATTAACTCTTGGTTACCAACAAATTACTATGGTGTTCCTTGTCTTAGTTGATGTTAGGATTTGTTCATGCCATTGCCGATAACTTCCTTATGCATGTTCCGACACATAGTCGATTACTTGGACTTAGTTGCTCGTTCTTACAAAACATATCACAATCCTCATTTGTTTTGTTCCAAGTGTTGCTGATAAGGAAATCCTGTCTTCACAGTAAGGAATCTATTAGATGATGATTCACGTCCTTGTCATTATACAACAACACCCTTAATTTTGTGGCCAATCCATGAGTGGGAAGTTGTATACTTTGAGTCCAATTCGACCAATCAGTGACTAAATTGATTAATAGTAATTGTCTCACCGATTACTATCTATCCTTGATGATGTGTCGATAGCCTTGTGTCATTTGTGTTGGTTCCCAAAACCATAGATTGGAATCCTACGAGTCTTGCCAACTCGATGCTGGGATATCCAACCGGTTATGGCCAACGTGACGGGATTGATCGATACAATCCAAATCCCTCGTGCTTCTGGCTTTGCAAGGCCAAGGCGGGTGTACTTGATCCTAAGCAAATCACTTGAATCCAAGATACTTATTGCAGATTGGTTAGAATGCGAATGCAACGAAAGTTTCCCAAATGGCAAGGATTATAGAAAACTTATGACTTCTTTAAATAAATACGACTTTTAACGATAACTTCAAAGTATGAATGCTTTTGAACCTGCAGATTCTGAATTGGAAATAGAACAAATGATTATATAATTTGTAAAAGTATTTGAAAATATTATGAATTGTAAAAAATGAGTAGATATATCAACTTTCAAAGGAAAGATAAAGAATTGTTGCTTGCGTATGGATTAGGAACAATGAGCAAAATAATGACCAGTGCCAGAATTCAAAGGAGGCGATAGAGTCAGAATTACAAGCTTTTACGTACAACTTTATGAAATCTTATAATTTTAACCTATAAACAATTTTAATCATCAAGATGCCTTGAATCAATTATACTTATGCATATTCAAACTAGTCTAAAATGCTTTTAACTCATATAGAGACAAAATAGACACAAATATGGAAACAATTTCGTATTTCACAATATCTGTGATTATCAAGTTTGAAAAAGCTATAATTGATTCAATCCACTTACCCTGATAATAAATAATTTACAGAAAAATAAGAAATGATCATAAAGGACAGAGCTATATAATATTTTGCTTCTAAGGCCTTGAAAGACAAAAATAAAATCTCTTACTGGTTATGCGAGAAAAGGAAATACAATGAAGACACTCGTTACCGATGTTCTATTCATTGAAGTTCAATTCCAGAATTGCATATAAAAATTTGTTGCCCAATGCTCTAATAGCCACCAGCTTAGTTAAAAAAACCAGTCTTCAAACGAAGAGATTGATATTTTTATAATACTATAATATTTGCCAGTTTTAAAAAACAGGCTCTTGTCGTGTCTCCTTTTCTTAGATTTTACATCGGTGTTACTTTCCAGTTGGCCTCCTGTACGCCCGAATTGTTCACGCGATCATTCATGGTTGTCACACAGATGCTACAGGTACTTCCGTAACTCCACGGGGCTTCCAAGTCTGTAATGCAAACTTTAAAACCATTTCCTGGGAAGGCAAAACATGATGCAAACTTTCAGTTGTGTCTTTTGTAGCACGGAACATCCCTGCAAATAAAAACAAAGAAGGATTAGATACAAAAATTGAAATTCAAATCGTTAATTGCAAATAAGTGACGTGATTTCCGCGATCTCAAATGAAGTCAGCCTCAACCATAGAGACATGAGAATGGTGTGAGTGCATCTGGAAACATTCATGAATACTTAAAACTGATTTTAAAGAAAATTTCTGTTCAAATTCGTGGGGCCAAAGCACTCGCATCTTCCTGAAATCTTACGGCTCCTAATACCACGTGTTCACCAAGGAGTTCTTCAAATGGATGAATGTAATATTTCTGAACCAAACATATCCTTATTCCAACTGATTTCAATCTTGCAGTCACACTTCATTGTAAACCGTCTCTGTTTGATATTCTCTAGAAGTCTTTATGCTATGACAGGGGAATAAACAAGATCTGGAAAGCTATGTCTGAATTTAGACTTGAAGCCTGATCAATCCTGGATGCCAATTGGTATCGCTGAGTTTGCAGTTTCTTTACTTCAGAAATATCCATCAAGCCATCCGAAATTTAGTATGCTTTCTATCCACATATCTTTCCATCACAAATGGAGACTCAAGAATTTAGGGTCCATCAAATTGAACCACTAATAATTTATTCGATTAATGCTTTCTTCATAAACTGATAGTCTTGGTGACTTACTACTTTCTTGATTGTCATTATGTTAATTACAATGAAGGTATTAGACTGTTGTGAATCTTCTGGCCTCTTCCAATCATTATAGTCAATATCTTTATTTTTGTCTTTATTGCTACATCTCATACTTTGTTTTATGATTCTATTTGAAGCGACTAACAAGATTAGTCATTGTTTCATAAAAGCTATTTCTCAACGTCTCTTAGTGAATATACATTTTGATCTTTTGCCATTTTGTCTTGATTAGAGACTTCACAAAATTGAAATATGCCTGGCTGATGTGAGCAGGGATTTGGGGACATAGAGTCTCCCCCTCTTGGAAAATGCTTGCCCACAAGCATTCTTATATTATTGAGGCAATACCAAGATCCTATTTAACTCTGCAAAAGGATCCAACATATTTCTTTTGCCTCTTGTTGTCATAATGGTTCTCACCAAATATATCAACCCTCATCAGTCTGTGAATTAATCTGCCATGACGTTTGTTAGCCAATGTAATTCCTAGATTCCAATTTTTCCTTATGATTGTCCCATCACGCAGATGCTGCGCTACTCTAATTTCAATAATCTGATTCTCATGTCCAAGCTGCAAGTGCCTTTTTTTATTACCTAAACTCATAGGTTCAATCTTTATTGATAATAGAAGGATATTGTTCAACTATAGGACCAAAGGCTTGGTGTTTTATCTTAAGATTCCAAGAGAAGAAAACAAAATCTTCCAATCTATCACATCCATCTCGATGGTTTAATAGAGGTTATATAGCAACTTCTTGGAATGTTGAAAATTGAAATGAATGATTATTAATTGTGATGTGGTGGATATCAGAATGGTGCCATGATTTAACAACCATCCGATCATTTTTAATCTATACTTGCAGTACAAGTCTACTTTTATTAAGTCAAATCTAAGGACAAAGTTGTTTCAGATATTGGTTTGATAGTTTTATTGTTTTAGTTTGAGTTCAATTTGCAGAGGCTGTTATTGTTTCAGTTTGAATTTGGTGTGCAGAGTAATAGCTGCTATTATTTCAGAATTGATTTCAGTTTGTAGAGGGGGCAATTGTTTTTTCGTATCTCAAATCTTTGTTCACGAATTTTCACAAAAATAAGTCATACAATTGTAATACTTGAAAAAATTCTGAGTTGATGCTCAGATCATTGATGAGTTGGTGCTCATATAAGGGGATTTGGTGTTGGCACCCTAAAAACTTATAATTCTTCATTGTGAGGCTCAATTAATTAGTAGATCCTAGCAGCATTTCTCACCCTGGTTTTTCCCATCTTGGGTTTTCACATAAAATCTTGTGCATTGTTTTGGTGTGGTTCCATCTCTCTTGGTTTCATATTTAATTACTTGTAGATTTTAGTTTAACATTTATGAAGTTCAAATTTGATTAAGGTTCAAAAGTTTGCATCTACAACTTATTGACATCCCCACCCCTCTCAGTAGGAATTGTGTTCTAAAATTGTCATTAGAGAGAAGTACTTGGAAAAGACTTAATCAATCTAAGTAGGTCTTGAGGATAGAACACATGCTTGTTAAGTGGGATTTTTTTACAAGACACCTTTGTTTGATTGCACCAATTATTCATTTTGGTGTATAAGAATGGAAAACATTTTGACATCTTTAGGGTTTGATTTTGGATGTTAGTAGAAAATGGTTATACTATGCCTAAACCTCCTATAACTAATCCTTTAGATAAGAAAGATTATGAGAACAATGCTAAAGCAAAAAATGTTATTTTTTGTGGATTGTCCAACACTAAATTTGTCAAAGTTATGCATTGTCAGACAACCAATGAAATGTGGGGCATGTTGAAGAATATATGCAAAAGAGATGATAAAGTGAAGCAGGCAAAGTTGCAAACTTACAAGGCTAAGTTTGAAAGTTTGAAGATGAAGGAAGAAGAACGAATTGTAAACTGTCCTTAAGGTCGATGAGATAGTAAGTGCACTCAGAGGTCTTGGTGAAAAGTTAAAATATTCTGTGGTATTACAAAAAGTTTTAAGATCTCTACTTTCTAAGTATAATGCAAAAATTTTTGTCATAGAAGAAGCAAGAGATCTTATCAAGATTACAATTGATGAGTTGCATAGTATCATAATGGCTTACGAAATGAAGATGGTGGACGAAGAAGATACATTGAGAGAATTTTCTTTCAAAGCAACTAAAAAGGAAAAAAAAGAAAGCTCAGAGACAAACAGTGACTTGGACGAAGAACTTGTAGAACTCATAAAGAAAGTCAAAAAGGGTTTTGGAAAGTACAAAGGGAAACTACACTTCAAATTCTTAACCGTGGTAAGATTGGGCACTTTGTTGCTAAGTGTCCCTATGCCAAAGATGATCAAGAAAATGACGAAGAGTTCAAAAAGAAGAATAAAGGCCAATCTTCTTAAAAGGAACGAAAAAGAAGAGAGTTTAATGATTTTGATGGTGAGGTATTATTCATGGCAATTAATTCATCACATTAGAGTGATGAAGATAATGTTGATGAAGGAGAAATAAGTCTTGAAGGAGACCTATTGTGTGCTCTAAAAGAAGTCAAAAGATTAAAGGAGAATTCTCTGCAAAAGATGTCAACATTAAAGGAAAGTGATACCCTAAAGAAGGAGCTTGACGAGGGAAACTAAATGATCATCAATCTAAAGATTGAAATGAAGAAGGTAAAAGATAAGAAGAGGCAATCAGTTATGAACTCTTATTGAAATTTGAAAATTGTTTAAATTTGGAAAATGAAGAAGTTAATATGAGGAATGAACTTAAACAATTGAATATGGTTTATGATAGACAAATTAAGTTTGAGAAGAGTTCAAATTTGTTAGATGACATGTTTGCCAAACAAAGATTAAGGGTAAATCTGGTTTAGGTTTTGAAAAAGGTCAAAGTTCTAGTAATGTTTTCAATGAAAATGATAATACTGATGTGTTTGTTAAGGTTTAGAGACAAAAGAGCTGTTCACAGTGGCATCTTCCTACAAGGAGAATGACAACAAACAAGTTTTATTCTTTCTATGGTTATTGTAATTTCTATAATTAGTTTGGTCATAAGGCAACTAATTGTAGGGTTGTACCAAGAAGGAAAATCAGTTTTGTTAGTGAAAATTCTTTTGATTCTTTGAAGGATCAGTATTATTTGTCTCAACTGTCAGAATGTTGGTCATAATCCAAAAATCGTCACATGAACTTTTCAGAAAAAAATAGGACAGAAAGTAGGTCTTTGAGCAAAGGAACAAAAAAGGTGTGGAGAAAGGAGAAGTCCATGATTGTTCAGACCGCATTGCACACAAAGAAACGAAATCTTTAGATAATAGATAGTGGTTGCTCGAATCACATGACAGGTGATAAGAGTAAGTTTACTACTTTTACTATTTGGAATGGAGGCGCAGTAAAATTTGGTGATAGATCATCGATATAAATTCAACGTAAAGGTTTCCTAAGCATTAATGATATTTTAAAAGTACATAATGTTTGGTACGTAGAGAAATTAAGTATAATTTATTGAGTGTCGGTCAATTATGTGACAATGGATATTTTGCAAACTTTAATGCTCAAGGGTGTGAAATCAGAGAAATTGATTTAGGCAAGTTAGTTGCTGAAGGGAAAAGAATAGAGAGGAATGTCTACGATTTGAGAGAGGTAAAAGCTAAACATTGTTTATTTGAGCAGATTGATGAAAATTGGCTTTGGCACAGATGGAAGCCCGAGGTTTTGTCTTCTTTCTAATTCTGTTCACATACAAGCATCTACTTAGGGGGAGTATATTTTGTCCCTGGCCCTTTGTCATTGATGTCAAAGGGGGAGAAAGTGCAAATTCGTTTGTTTTGTAGACTCTTTGTTGTTGAAAGGGGGAGTTTCAGATTGTTTCAGACAGACTTGATGATTGGTTTCATTTTTGATTGATTTGATTGATTGAAATGTTTAGATGTTCAGATTTGATGCTAAGTTCAGATTTTATTTGTTGACTTGATTGATATAGATTTCAGATTGTTTGCAGTATTTGGTTGTTGAGTTTGATGCATATTTTAGTTTGTTGTTACAGATCAGAGTTTTGCCATCAATGACAAAGGGAGATTGTTAGAAGAATTTGTCAATGATGTCAAATAACAGATGTAAAGGTGCTTGCAGGCATTTGTAGGCAACAGTGCTATACTTGATGAGGATTGAAGTTTTTTGTGTTTTAACAGTACATATATTATTTGTATAAACAAGTAACAGTAATAGTCTCGAATTTGTTGTTGAAGAGATTGAACAGAAATGTCTGATTTTGTCAGACTCGGATTGCTGAATGGAAAGTCTGCATTATATTCAGATCAATATGTATATATTGAAGTGTGATAAAACTGATTTTATTCAATTGCATATATATATATAAGTTTGGTTTTGGTTAGAAGACTTGATTGGATCAGTTTGGTTTCCGTTAGGATTGTTGGTTGTAACTTCCAACCAACTGTCAACTGTTTCAGTTGTAGCTAGTTCTAAACAGTTATTAATTGTCTTGTAAACTGCCCACCTAATGGAAAATAAGACAATCTCTATTTAAAGGATGCCAAGGTTTGTTGAAGGGAGAGAAGTGAGTGTATATGATACAAAGCATTTCTAATATGAAATAATCAAACAGAAAAAGTAAAGGAAAGAGTTGTGCCTTGGCCCTTGTCATGTTCTGATAACTGAGTTTATAAATCTGAGATGTGATTGTATGTGAAGATTAATATGCTCAAAATAATTCTGAGATATGTGTGAGTATAAGTGTTTGATCAAAAGGTGAAAGGAAAACAGTATGCTAGGAAAAGTCTAAAAAATAGAGATTTTATTGTGAAGGGATGAAGTGTTTAATTATAAGTGCTTAACATATTCTGAGAAACAATTAGAGTAGTGAGGAATTGAACTCAGTGTGTTAGAAAGAGTTAATTATTGAGAGATACTTTGTGTGGATCGATTTTGGTGGTGATATTCTGAATATAGTATGCTGGCTGAAATCTGAGATTAGGTGATGTCATTCTGATACTTGCTGAGAAGGAAGGTAACTCATTTAAAATCTGAGATCAGGTATATCAGTGACAATCTTTCTTAAATCTGCCTTAGCACTGCTCAGATTTGGAATTATTTTCAATCTATACTTGCAATACAAGTCTGATTATTATTCTGTCAAATACAAGCACAAAGTTGTTTCAGATATTGCTTTGACAGTGTTATAGTTTCAGTTTGAGTTCAATTTGGAGAGGCTGTTTTTTTTTCATTTTGAATTGGGTTTGCAGAGTAATAGCTGTTATTATTTCAGAATTGATTTCAATTTGTAGAGGGGCAATTGTTTTGTTGTATCTGAAATCTCTGCTCACACATTTTTACAAAAAGAAGTCATACAACTGTAATCATTTGTAATACTTGATAAAATTCTGAGTTGGTGCTCAGACCATTGACGAGTTGGTGCTCATATGAGGGGATTTGGTGTTGGTGCCCTAAAAACTTGTAATTCTTCATCGTGAGGCTGGATTAGGACAATAGATCCTAGCACCATTTCTCACCGTGGTTATTCCCATCCTAGGTTTCCACGTAAAATCTTGTGCATTGTTTTTTTCAATATTCAATTACTTGCAAATTTCAGTTTAAAATTTAAGAAGTTCAAATTTGATTAAGGTTCAAAAGTTTGTATCTATTACTGATTCACCCCCTCCACTCCCCCGCCCCCCCCCCCTCTCAGTAGTAGAATTGTGTTCTACAACTACCTTATCTGATTAGTGACCTCTTTAGAAGCCTTGTGTGCATCTTTATTACTTTCAATTGAAGATATGATTAGTGGCCTTTGGCCATAATGATTTCTTTGGCAGTAGAAAACTGATTTATTCTTTGACATTGATGATAACATGACATCAATGATAAAATATCTTGGCATTCACTTCCTTTGACGTTGCTTCTAACATCAATGACAATCTCATCCATACACTTTTGACATCAACGACAATATTTTCAACATCTGGTTCTAACTTTGACAAACACTGAATTGTTTCAATTTTGGATGTTTGACAATTTGTCAAACACTTTGCTTGCAAGCTCTAATACCACTGTAATATCCCACACTAGGATATTTCCTCAATTCTGATTTTGGTTGTCAAATTTGAATGTTTGACATTTTGTCAAACATTTTACATTCAATGTACAAGTTCAGATTTCTGGGTGTGAATGGTTTTCTATGTTTGTATTTAAATGATTTTGCGATTCAAAACATATGATAATACATGAAATTCACATTATCTTGCAAGCTAAGTATAAATATTCCATTCATTTGCTAAAACCAAGCTGCAAGTACTTACAATGCCCAAATATATGCGTCAACAATTATTAATTCAAACAAAGGAACCTGAATTTGGTTGATTGATGACTCTGAACAAAATCGCAGCCCACTGGATGTTGAATCGCTGCCATGGAGAGATCCTAGCCAGTAAAAATATGGATGCAACCAATAAGAATATATTCACAGCCTAGTAGAGATCTCACTCTGCCTTTCAAACCAGTATCGCAGCCAATATGGTAAATGCAGGGCTCATGGAATGATAACTGCAGCCAGTGTATGAGATCACTGCTCCAAGGGATTAAGATCACAGCCACTAAACAAAAGATTGCTTCCCTTTAAAACCGTCCCAGCTGTGTTATGTCTAACACAACACATAATCTAGCATAGCTCACTAACTTAGATGTTGGTTCAGAATGCCTACACCAGCAAGATTGTTCTTGGCCTGGAGAAGAAAAACTTCAAACCCTCACAAACACAAACTCATCAAATTGCAAATAAAAGATATCCAAGAATGATTTCATTTGCAACAAGCCACTGCTTTTATAATAATAAAACAAATCTTCCTTATCACTCCAACAGTTAGCTTCATGAAGACACTTTTCACTTAAATGCCCTTTGCTTTATACTTAGGCACATATTTGAATAATATAATTTATTAACTCCCTTTGGCTCCAAAAATGAACTTTTCATCAATATCATGATATTCTGACACACAAGGTCATTGTTTCCTATGCCCAAGATTTAAAGCTTTTCAACCCGGTTCCAACGAGTTATGACACTAAGGTGACCAATATGCAATACCAACAAAATAGCAACCTTAGCGTATTTACTTAAATAATAATCATAATTCACCCGTCTTGTGAAAATGACTGAAGAAGCATCTGAATCGAAATCTGACAGCACATGAGTGATCTTGATGAAGAAAGTTGATTAATGAACTTGACGGGGTGACTTACTAAAAATAGACGGTCCCCTCCAAGATTCTTAGAGCTCAAACCAGAAGCCAAAAATGAAAACGGAGAGCATCATTCAACTCCTCTAACTCATCTGAGCTCATTGGAACCATCTCTTGACTTACTATAAATAGTAAGTTCCACCAAACGGAGCCATAACCCTCAACAGGGTCCTCTAATCACCAGTATTAGCCTACAAGGACCCAGTAATAGGCTAAATCCATCCACTATCATGGTCATGCTAAAAAAGGGACATTCCAATTCACTTCCTTTAACATTGCTTCTAACATCAATGACAATCTCATCCATACACTTTTGACATCAACGACAATATTTCCAACATCTAGTGGGTAGTAAATTTCCTGACAAGTCAAACCATGGTAATTTCGAGCATAAGCTACAATCAAAGACCTTATTCATGAAACAAGAAAGATGAAAGTGAAATTTTGAAATTTTTTGACCTTTGAAATTTTGTAGGGAACACAAAAAGTTGTAGACACAACATCGTATAGAGAAAAATAAAAGGTAAATTGAATTATAGTCATAGTTCAAGAATGAGTTACACATATCCAAGAAGAATACATCAAAGGAAAACATCACAAATGATCATTGACCCAATAGAGAAGTGTTATAGTATTTCCAGGAATGATGATATTGATGAGCATACACTTATACTGTGGGGATCAAGAAAGGTTGAATCACTATAAGACAATTCTTTTTACCATTTTAAAATAACAACCATGAAAATATCATTTGCATAAGATCTAACAGTTATGCAACACGAAGAGCAAAAGATTTACATGGAAATCCTTACACGAGGAAGCCACAACAAGATATTGCTTATAAAACTCTCTTACAAACTTCACAGGTACCAACCCACAAGATACACCAATCCTCTCTTGAATGATTTGTAGGCACAACCCACAAGAGACACTGTGATATCCCCTTCTAAATATTAAATCATAATAAAATTAATAAATATTAAATCAATAATTATGATTAATAAATATTAACAATTACCTTGATGATTATATATTATTAATAAATATCTAATTAATATGTTATTACCTATTTATAATAAATATTATAAACAAGCAATAAGTAATGATTATAATTATATTATTAATAAGATATCTAATAAGCTTAATAATCACTTTAGATAAGTAGTGACAACTAGGACGTGGCAGTGCCAACTCAAACACAGGCTTGTTCATACTCAACAATAAGATAAAAACACATTTGCAGGTACAATATACACAACGTCTAATATACAGATCAGAATAATAAGTAGAACAATTAAGGTCTGCTGAAACGGTACTGGGATGGACATGATATCCGATTCATTTATATATATCCAATCTTGAAATACAACCATACAGAGGAGGCAACCGGGAATTCTAATCGATCTGTACGAGTCAAAGGACTTACCATTGGAGAGGGCCGAGTAGCATATATCTGATTATAAGATAGTGCGATGATTATATAATTAATTTAATAGCGATAGTACTTGTAAAAGAGTGCAGGATAATTGAAGAGAATTGATATTTCAAGATTAATAGATTAACATTAGTATATTGTTTAGTTTCTTCACCAAAGGTTGCGAACTCCCTAAGACATGAGACATGTCCCATTTAAGGCAACTCTTTGATCACGAAGGAATGTATTTATTCACATCAATCACTCAAGGGGGGGAATATTATACCAAGAGTGAATAAGTGTATGGATATTAATGAAAGGAGCAGACTTCATGTAAGAAGTATTTCTTAGGAAAATACGTCCAGCATTGACAAGAAACCATTAAGGGAGTTCATATATCATCTGTGTTATTGCAGAGAATATATATATAAATCATAAGGCTGGTAAGTATCATATGATAGTATATGGAAATAGTGTAGCTTATCTAAGAATCAATTCTGAATTACATATTATTATTATAGTGAATATATTATGAATAAGGAATGTTCTTATGATCTAATATATATTTACAAATATATAGATACATACATATTAATAGCAGTGTGATCAGATATATATATACATAACAGTGAAATCATATATATATAACACAGTATAATTATATATATATATATATATATATATATATAATAGTTTAATCAGATATATATATAACAGTGCAATTAGATAGAAGATCTATATAGATAAGTTATGTTATATATACAGTATATATAAGAGATTGTGAATATATATAAGTATTTTAATAATAATAAAAATCAGAATTATATATATATATATATATATATATATATATATATACATGTGAGCGTATATTAAGAAGAACAAAATCTGAATTATATTAATGAGATTCTAACATATTTTAGACTCAAATCTTATTGCTACTTTGGTATATGAGAGGGGGAGGGCTGAGGCTGCCAAAGAGGGGCATTCTAAATCCAATAGGGTAGCTCCCAAGATAGGGTAGGGACCAGCTTCCTCTTTAACCTTGAGAGCTTGAGCTCAAGACAGGTTAAAGGCTGAGTCTGTAAACTTTTAGGGAGCCTATCGATGGTCTCTAAGCGCTTTGGTTTGCCTCCAATGTCTTCTCCCTTCTCAAGAACTAAAAGTAATAATAAGATCAGTACTATAATATGGATTGGAAACAGTCACTTTCATTACTTATCCTTTATCTTTATTGCAAATGTTATTGTAAAATTAGTAGGGGACATTATAGACACCAATCCCCACAATTCATGGACACCAACCCCCATAGCTAAGCATTAACTTAGCAAGTGACACCAATCTCTTCTTTAGCAAGTACCAACTTCCAATAAAACTAGATTTTACCTACTTGAATGTTGCTTCTCCAACTAATGATGGATAATTCAATCTCCTTTATAAGAATCTTGGTCTCACATGTATGTCTTGACTCTTTAGAGAATGATATTAATGATAGAATGAAATTAAACCTGTCTTGGTCGACAAGAATAATAATTTGATCTGCCCTTACTTGAAGCGATAATTTGATCTGCCCTTGTATGAAGCAATTAGTGGCCTTTGGCCTTTGTGTGAAGCCCTTTTATGATATCAACAATGTTTTGCTGGTGGTTTCATTCTTTTACATCAATGACAATCTTGTTCATTTGCTTTGACATCGGTGACAATTAATCCAACAAATATTTTGCATATGGACATATATGCGAATCCATCTTCAAGATATAGGGGCTAAAAGAAGATCATGACACCACCTTTCGGTCATTTTGCTTTCTTTAGAACGTATTATGATGTGCAACTTTTATTTTACTTAAATGGGATCAAAACCTATTTACAACAGTAGGATGGTATGTCAGGTTATAAAGAACTCTAAATTAAGTGAATCTTGAGGGTTTGTTGGAGTAGGTCCCCAAACAAAATGGGAAAATAATTCAGTTGATTTAAGTAGAGTAACTTATGACAATGAAGAGATCATGTGATAAATTGGACATGGTTTAAGGTTTTTGTGAAAAATGTTTAGAAACACATCATTCTCTTTTCTAATTTTTTGCTATCGTGATCCTTTTTTATCAAGCATTTATTTAAAGGAATCATGGTTAGTAGTGAGAATATCTTTGAGCATAAGCTTTCATACAATACACAACAAGATGGCTTCTAAAAGACTATAAACAAGTGTTTAGAAGGTTGTTAAAACTTAAAAATGTTTTATTGTTGGTAAGTAGAATTGATTGATTGTTTAGAAGGTTGCATCTTGTTGATTGGTGCTACAATACTACTTAAGCATATGCTAACAAAGATAAATCTATTCATTTCACTCTACAATATGAACCATCACAACTTAAAAATTTCTTTGGTACCAAAACAAAAGTGAAAAACTCAAAAAGTATCTTGAGAAGTCTTAGAAGAAAATCTACATCCTCGAGGAAAAAATTCAATTTTTTTGCATTTTCTTGGAAAAACAAGAAAATATATACGTGACGTCAACATGGTGATTGCCTCTTCTTTTTAATGATACAAGAAAACTTCATCGAAACAGATCGGTAAAAACTTGAAATTGTCATGAAAGTTTCATGGGTTATTCTTGATTTGCAAGAAACTCAGTTTAGTTGTTAATATGCTACTTGCCATGAACAATTTTTTATTATAATGTTTTTCAATTAACATGCCATGAGTGTTGAGACTTGGATGTGTTATTCACTTGTGGAGAGTTCTTGATGAAATAGTTTATCTACAACAATGCATTGTGATGTGATTTTTAGATGTTGCAATACACCATATAAATGTGTTTAATGTGGTGATGTTGTAGTAGTAATTGCAAGTAATTTGGAGAACACACAGTTGCATACTAAATTTACTGTTATTGGATGCATGAGGGGTGATGTACGTGCACTTTGGTAGAGATGTGGTGCAATCCAGGGACATGGTAATGTTCAAGAGGATGTTCAGAGATACCACAAGCAAGTAGAAATGATTAAATGCTTGTCTATTTAACCACAAGCTTGGAGCTGGTTGTGGTGGCTATACTAGAAGAAATTTAAACTTTGATACCGTTAAGTAAGCACCTATTGACTTAGTGTGTCATAGTAGCTGCATACATACAGTGACTATCTACATGGAGAAATCATGATTAGTGATATGTGTGACATTCTGATGTCATTGTATTGTTGGACTTGGCATTCCACAGGTTGGTTGCACAGTTAGATGGTTGATATTCCATCATGATGCCTATGTGTGTCGTCTCATGTGAAGGTGCCAAGGTTGGTTAGAGACTTGAAGTTAGATTGTCTATAGGTATCTTTTGGTCGCTTTCTCTAGTAAGAGTTGAGTATTGGTGTCTTTTTTAATCTTGTATTTGTATATCTTTTCTATTTACTTCTATTTATGTTGTTAGATAGATTGATTAATATGGTTTACTGATTTGATGAGATGATCTTAAGTTGCTTTATCCCAACCTGTTGGTCATCTGCAATAGGGGTAGTTAATCCACAACCGTACAAAGAAACTCTGAATGCAGGTTCAAACTAAATTACTTGTCCTCTAAGATGAGGTACATTTATTTGAATATATGAGTTCCAGGAACCTCAAACAAGGAATTTAGTTTCGGACAGGTAAGATTAATTAATTTAAGGGGAAAAGCTTACCATGGGAACAACTATATTTGGGAAAACATCTACACATTTCTCTGTGCCCACGTTTTGTTGGACACACATCTTGAGCAAAGAGAATTTGTTATAAGACCACTATGTTCGTTCCATTGATTTTGTTGGTATAGCTAGGTTCTGTATAATCAAGCCTCTTTCATGTCATAATCAATATTATAAAAAATTTCAACTTATATTTATAAATCTAATATCTTCTCTGCAATTTTCTGTACCTGTAAAGGTGCGAACTTTTGTTTATCATTATTTTTGAGGTGTAAGAATGAATGGGGTTCTATTATCTGCTTGTAGGGAGAGGTGGGGCTTCTGAAAAAACAGAGATTTTTTTAGTTTCTTTTCCTGGTGTATTAACTTAGAGGATATTTATGCTTCTTTCAGCAAGGGACAGAAGGTCCTTAGGACGTCTCTAAACAATACTTTACTAGGGACACATATCTACAGTAGCTTGAGTATTACATGAACTCTGTGAGCTCAATTTGCCTTAGTGTTGAATAGATATGCAACCCTGTTTTATTTATATAGCACAATAATTAAAAGAGTGCCTTCTGATATGCATTTCAAACATCTGTGCAATTTAATAGAAGTGCACTGACAATATTTTTGCAACTGAACTGTGGTATTGCACTTATAATTCTTTGAATCTAATATTTTAATGTTCTTTATCCTAGGGTTCTTTCTTTCTGAAGCTTATTTTCTCTGTAATTATTTTTTTTTGTGCAGGCAGTGGTGTGGTTTCTTGCAAGGTGGGTCGGAACATATATGATGCCACATGATGTTGGCAGGGGACTGACTTCAACACTTGGAGAGGATGGTGAAAAGAAACATAAAACATTTCCTGGAAGGAAAGCATTTTTGAGTGTTATAAGTGATGAAAATCAAGGAAAAGTTTTACTTGCAACTCTTGTTCGCATTGCCATCACCACCTTGACCTCATGGCCTGGTGAGGGAAATCTGCAGGTAAATTATATGGGTGATCCAATTCCATGAAGCATAATACCAGTTATTCTTTCTTGGTTGAAATTTGATTGTAAATTTGACAAATGAATTGTAGTGCTCAGTGATGGATATGACCCATTCCCATGGTAAATTATGAGTATACAGAAACTCGTATGTTGGCCAAATTAGTGTCCAAGTATATGAATATCAGCATTTTCATACTAAGCACCTTTGTAACTGGCTTCATATGTACTAAAGGCCTCCTTGATACCCAAGTCCATCTCCCCATCTGCTGTGGTTGAGAAAAGTATGAGGTGGAAATGAACTTTTCAATAATGTCCTCGAGTAATGGAGTGCCTAGAGTATATATCAAAATACATGGAAGCCGAATATTCTCATTAAATATGGTAAGACAATTTAAGATTAAACTCATATATACTTATATAAGAAATGTTTGCATTAGAGACCATTATGGGATCTTAGAATTTATGAAAAGGTGTAGGAAGGGTATGCAATCATTAATTGTAGATATTGATGAGCCACAATACCTAAAGTTAAATTTGCTTCATGTGCATGCATATTTACAAGAAAGTAAGATAACTCAACGTCAGTATAAGTGAGATACCTATAGTATTAGCAGAAATCTAAAACTTACTTGCCAGTTCGGGTTCGAAGAACCAGTTTGCTGGTATGGCAAAAATTTTGACATGGGGTTTGGGTTTGTTAGTACAATATATATATATATATATATATATATATATTGCCTATGCTTGTATGGATTAAGATTAGAATGTCATACAATATCATATAGACAACAAAAACACCGTATACTTGTAATCATAGCATCATATACTTCAAGTTCAACATCAAAATATTAAAATGATAATATCAAGTTCAAGTATCATTGCTTCAACTTGCAACAATTGTAACTTTATACTAAGTTTCAATCATCTAATGGATTCTTCTTCTTCTTCTTCTTCAATTGCATTAGGTGATTCACAAATAGTGCCATTCCAACGAGATCAGCTGCACCAATAACATTTTCGTTGTCCAAGTCCTCCAATTCAGCAACTACAAGCTGAGAAGTGGAGGCATACAAGTCTGTATGCTCTGCATTTGTATCCCCATCTCTGACACCCCTTCTTTGTATTCATTCTTCTTGTGTGAAAGGAGACACAAGTTGGAATGCACATATACTAAGTTCTCCACTCTTTTTTATTGCAACCTGTTGCACTAAACTGAGTGGATGAAAGAATTTGTGCTTCAATTTCTTTCTGATGCAGATGAACTAGCACCCCTTGAAGACAAAACAAAGTAAACAATTGAAATAAAATTATTAAAGTTATAAAATTACTAGCAATCTATGAAGACAAAGTAAATTAAAATTATAAACAAAACTTGTGATATAATTTTGATTGCAAGGGGTTGCAACAATTGGAATCATTGGCCATTGAGGTACCACTAGCTATGAGCATCCCTCCTAAACCGATGACGAAGAGTATCATTACTTAGACCTCTTGCATTCACAAACTCTATGAACTCATCCCTAATGAAATCTTGAATGTCATCATCAAGAAAGAGTAAGGAATGTTGCCTTGTACCCATCGGACACTTCTAAATCTCTATATGGTGGAATCCTTGTCGGCATATCAAGATATTGGTTTCTATAATATTTTGGTGTCAATGCATAGGCAATATGTAGAGGAGTGGTCATCTTGTTCCATCATTCTACAAGCAACTCCATCATTCTACAACAGTTGCTTGCAATTTTTAGGAGAAGGTCTCCTCAAGCTCTTGCTCTTTGTCATTTATGATTTTCTTCATCTTCACAAGCATTGAGTCAAAGCCATCATACACCTCTCCAATGCAAGGCCTATCCATGTAAGTTTAGCGAAGCAAGTTCATAATGGGCTTGGTGAAGCGAAGGAGATACTCCGCACATTCCCACCATGAGTCATCCAATGTCCTTTGCTTAGTTTTTGTTGCTCTCTTAGTACTGCTTTGCTCCATATAGACCAATTATTACTGATCACCATATTCCAAAGTGCCACTTTCACTTTCACAAGTTGTGTCAAGATGATTAAGTTTGATGCAAAACGGGTCTCAACAACTTGTAATAGAAATTAAAGAAAAAACATGTAGAGACAAACTTTAAAAAAGAATACACATTACATAATCAAATTATGAAAATCAGAAAATGTAAAATACTAAATTGTAATTTTTTAAATTAAATTACTACTTCAAGCTCACTTACCTTCAACATCTCCAAATTTGAGAATAATTTGAAAATTCCGTGACACGTGGTGGTTTGTGATGAACATCTGGATGTCCTCAGCCTTTGCATACAACTCTTTGATCCACCCAATTTTATGCCCAATCTTTTGTAGCATAAGATTAAGTGAGTGGACCGCACAAGGTGTCCAAAAGATATATTGATATTGCTCTTCAACCAACAAACTAGCAGCTCTACAATTCTTTGCATTTGTTTGTTATGACTTCAACAACGTTTCTAGGTCCCATTAACCCAATGATAGAGATGAGAATATTAGCAATAAATTGCCCATCTTTTACTTGCCTCTCATAATCCATAGATTTCAAAAACATTGCCCCTTTAGGGGACCTATGGCATTGATTAAGGGACGATTTCTTGCATCTTTCCACCCATTTGAAACTATTGATACCCCTTTCTCAATCCATGAATCCCTTACGGGCTTCAATCCATCCTCAACCCCCTTGACCTCTCTTTCCATCAAGTTGTGTATCTTCTCCTAATTGGGGCCCTTATACCCTTTTGGAGCTTCATTAACATTTCTCAACATCTTCTTTCAATATGGGGATTGTTACCACATCAATTTTTTTTGCTGGCGTAAAGTGATTTGTCTTCAATTTCTTTCCCGAGGGGTGGTTTTATTCTTTTTGAACCTTCAATTTGAACCAAGACTTAGTTCAAAATTTTGAGTTCATTCTCCGCTTGCGGGTCTTTTCTTTTGTGGCTTCAATTTGGCTTAAGTCGTCCCGAGGAGGTCTTTTTTGAAAACTTGAATTTGAATCTTGAACTTCTTCCGGTTTGGTTCAAAGTTCAAAGTTCAAAAATTAAAAAGAGCAAGCGATAGTCTTTCATTCTAGGGCAATCAAAGAAGTCGTCATGTCTATGTGTCGAGAGTCTAGTTTGAAATATTTGAATTTGAATTTGAACTTCTTATTTCTTTTGGTTCAAAGTTCAAAATGTAAAGATTGGCAAAGGTGTGTGGCAAATGGAAATTCTCTATGGTCAGATATGGATATAAAGGAGTACGGAGGAGGAATATTCCAAGCATTTCAAAATTTTTAATTTTTTTTTTGGGAAAAGTAATCATGGGATATCGAGCTTAAGTTATTTAAAATGACCGCGAATTAATGCAATGTTTCAGTCGCAATGTATTTTCATCATTAATTTGCGCGGGTTTTTTTAATGCTCGAGCATGCCAAAGATTTAGGTAGAATCGCCACTCTTATTTAAAAAAAGGGTTAGTTTTTTTTCCCTTAGCCACTAAGTTATTTTGAGCTCGGAGAAGTAGGAGGTTAAAGGAAATTGCAGTTGTGCTCAGGAGTGGCAATTTGGATGAATTTTGTGAGTTTTATTGAAACCCTGATCTTGCTGAATTATGTCGTTTGTTGAAGCTTTTGGAAATTCCCTGTTCAGATAATTTTATTTTTTGCTTTCTGAAAATTTCAATGTAAAATAGAGATGACCTATAATAAACCATCCTTACCCAAGTTAGGGCGCACCTCTGGCCTGGTTAGTTCAATCCCGGAAATCGGGCATACATTTCTTCTGCATGTGACCATAGAAATTTTTTTAGAAAGATTTAAAGACCCAAAAGAAGGTTCAGTTGTAGACATGGTCAATAGAAGTGGACTGATAGAAGCGGCAACTTTTCCCACCGTAGTTCCTTGTCCTGAATTAGTACTGGAGGGCATGAACCGGTATGACAGAGACGAAAGGTGTATCCATAGTCTTTGGAGAAGAATTGGTAAAAATAGATAGAAGGTTCATTATGGCTTCTATGGGAATCCTTGATAAGGAGCCGTATAAAGCCTGGACAATATGTAAGTCTTACTCCTTTTTCTCGGAGAAGAAGAAACAGTATCGAAGTACCATTGCGCGACACTGGCTACACAAAATGCAGAAGGGCGGCTCGCGACTTCCTAGCCCTATGCCTTGTGAACATTTCATACCCGAGGTCAGGGATTTAGTATTTTTGTTGAACAGGGTAAAAGGTAATCAGCACATGTTTCACTAAGAGGACTGGATGTTCTTCTCTATCCAAATATTGCTAAAGCGAGAGAAATTTATGGATTGGGGTGAGCTTATTACAAAAATATTGCATGAAAGGTTAGCGAATTTCGTTGGAATGAGAGGTTTCTACATTTCCTCTTTCCTTTTCTACTTGTTAGCCTGCACAAGAGAGTGGGTAGGGCTGCCACATTAACCCTTAGTCCCAGAAATGAAAATCTACGAATATCACCCACTCCTTCAATTGCAAAAATGCTCTGAGAATTTCAACGGGGTAAATGATATATTTTTCGCCCGTTTGGTTTTTGAACTTAAAGGGAAATTGAATAAAAGATTATCAAAGGAGGCGGTTCAATTAATCAGCACATATGGCAGCTACTTCATCCAGTTTACAAGATTTACGTACATAAGAGTTGGAGGCTTTGAGGGTGAACCACTGAAATTGCCTAGGTATGTTTTAGATAACTTAGTGCTCACTGAAGTATGTAGGAAGTTGGCGCATATTGACAAGCATCTAAAAGCCAAGGGTCCCTCTGGTGTAACATTTCCTATTGAATTGGGTCATTATTCCTGTAAGTCTATTTTTGATGCTTTGAACTTAGAAACAGAGATTAAAAAGTTGAATCTCAAAACTTATATTGCTAGATCTAAGTTTGATAGCAAAGGATTTGTAGTGTCTTATTTGAACATGAAGGAGGGATTCACATATATTCCCGAGCTGGAAGATTACTGGGAAGACTGTGAAGATGAATTCGAAGTGAGGAGAAGGTTATGGTCTTGTTTTACTTTGAGATAGATTGTTCATATGAAACTACCTATCAATATCAAAGGTGTTGAAGAAAAGGATGGTGAGGAGGTGTTAGATCCTGATTTCCTCAATGGAGTATAGGCAGATCCCTTGCCTGAAATCGATTGGAGCACAAAAGGAGAGGATAATTTACAAGCCAGACCTTCAATGTAATAAGGAGAATGGAGAAATGGTTAAGGGAATTCAGATTAGAAAAACTTCATATGGAAGAAGCGAAAGCCTTTGAAGAACCCCATGATACCTCTGTTTTCCAGGTTAGAAATCTTTCTTCTAATGTTATTATTGATCTTGATATTGCAAGTAACATAAAGTCCAAAAAGAACTTGCCCAAGAAAATTAAAACCGCAATCACAACTTCCTCTCCTATTAGAACCACTAGGTCCCGGAGCAAAAGATTGAAGAAAGCTACAGGAAATAAAGAATATGCAGAATTGGATTCAATGGAATGGAAGGCCAAACACATTGTTTTAGATGAAGATGATTTGAAAGATGGAGGCAATAATCCTAAAGAGGTTCAGTGTTTTGAGAACACTTTAGTAGTTGAATCAACATTGCTGCAGACACCCCCTGTTAAAGAGCCGTTAAGTGCACCCAAGTGGCTGGAAGCTTCAATAAACAAAAAGAGGAAGATTCTACCAATATCATTGCGAGACAATGATATGGTCAACAAATACTTAGGGTGAGAAATAAAGACTAAGAAGCCAAAGATGGAGGCGATAATCGATATAGATGATAAGACAAGGCACTGGTTCGCAGAAGTCGCCATTCCTACCACTGATAAAAATACCGAAGAAGTTACAGTAGATGATTTTAAAAAAGAAAGGATAGATTTGGGGGCGGCTACTTGAGTAGTTGACGTTAAGCACTTGGAATCTTCTACGAAGAAGATAATTACCAGAACTTGGAAAGATGAGAAAGAGAAAAGAGAAATGAAACTGTCTTTAAGGCAAATGGCAGATTACATCTACTCCATCCAGAATCCCAGCATGGCTCCTATCTCGCAACTCTCCTTGACTTTCGATCCTAAGTCACCAGATAATCAAACCATGAAAGATCAAATTCAATGCAACAGGATGATTGCAGAAGCTTATGCGAACTGGTTAGATTTCGTTATCAGAGAGGGAACAAAGTACATGTTGATGTAACTTAGTTGTCATTGGTAAAGTCATTGGCAAACATCAATCCCACCGGAACACCGATACATCACACCGATACTCTTATTTATGAACCGGTAGACTAAACAATGAAGCGGTGTACTTTGCCAATCATGCTTTTACCGGTCTAGGTTATACCAACCGGTCATAGGAAACACACAGGGAAGAGATGACTAACCGGGTACAAGTTCTTTACTAGTTAAGTGCATGATAATCCGAACCGGATTATAAGGAGCGCTTTTAGAAAAACTGGAGTTAGCTTTTTCTGTGGAATTGAAGTTAGCTTTGTTTTATCTAACGAGTGTTTCAAGGTAAACTCGGGATCAGTTTGCAAGCTTTTTATTCAAGGGTTTTGCATGCATGATTTATGTGAGAGTTTACAACTTGGCGGATCTATGAGATATAATTTTTATAAGACTAATCTCTTATAATTACAGGTCATACGACATGAAAGAAGTGTTGTTGAATATCTAGAGCAGGAGAGCGATATCTTCTAAGAGGAGCTACAGTCACGAGAGGTGAAAGATAGAGAAAGGATCAATAGCCAAGCAGAGCAAAGGAGAACAGGTATGATCTGATTAGACAAAAAGTGTCATCATAAGATCATTGCTTTAGATTGTGAAGCATATTCAAATCCCTTAATCAGGGTGAACCCTAATAGGTTCTTTGTTTAAATCCCTTTATTGGGTAACATCTTTGTTGGTGTTAAAAGTCCTCTTATAAAGCGACTTCTAACAAGGTCAAGATCGTAACAGGTCTTCTACCAAATCCCTTAACTAGGTAGCACTCTTACTAGTGCTTTGTAAGCCTTTAACAAGGCATCTTTATTACTGCAGTAGTAAAGTTGTGGGTTCTGTCCCATCGTGGTTTTCTCCTTCTAACCGAGGGTTTCCACGTATATATGCTGTGTTGACTTGTGCATTTCAATTTCTATTTATGAGTGTTGTTATATTCTTTTAAATTTGCAATAATATATATATAGAAGAATAACTTGAAGTAGACATTGTATTTACTGATTCATCCCCCCCTCTCAGTAACCGGTTAGGACTAACAATTGGTATCAGAGCATTTGGTTCTCAAAATTATAAAGCTTAACCGCTTGAGTAAAGATCATGGAGGGTTACAGGTATCAAAAGCAGCTTGAGGAAGCCGATGACATAATTGCCTCTCTTGAGAATAGGCTGAGGAGGTCTCTTGCAAAGAGAAAAGAGCTGGTTCTACAACTACGTGAAAGCAACGAAACAATTGAGGAACTCTCTAGGCAAAGTGGATCTGATGAAGCAGAAGAGGCAGTCTCTAATCTTATGGAGAAAAATCAGAGTCTAACTGATCAGATCTCCAATCTGAAAAGGGAGCAGGAAAGTAATGCTCTGAGAATGACTTAAATCATTGAAGACAAAAGAAAAGTTCAAGATGAAAGGAACAGTGCCGTAAAATCACTAGTGAGCTCTGAAAGAGCAAGAAATCTGGCAGAAGATGCGGTAAGAGAAAGTGATGTTCTTGTATTACAACTTCAAGAAGACATGCAAATCATAACTCAAGAGAATGTAATTATGCATAAGAACTTGCATGATGCATGCAAAAGGCTGGCTATTGAATTGTATCAACTAAAGGAACAAATGAAAACTCTTGAAGAGAGAAATGAGACACTTAGAAGCTACAATGAAAGCTCAGAAAAGCTTGATGAGCAATTGAGGGCTCAAAGAAAGCACAAGGATCCCACATGACTTGGGTACATCGGTCAAAGCAGCAAAGAAACCGGTGAGTCCTCTAAAGTTAGGTAGGGCAAGAAGGAAAAGAAGAAACCGACAAAAGAAAAAGGTAAAAAGACCTTCAAAACCTCTTTCAATCATTGCGGTAAACCGGGTCATAAAACAAATGATTGCAGAATTGCACCGGTGAAACCATTCACTTCTAACAGTTACTGCAGCAACTGTTACAAGTATGGTCACAGGAGCTTTGAATGTAGGTCTCGCTCCAATAGTGTGTCCAGCGGGAGCAAGGGAAGTTTCAAGGGTTATTGCTATACATTCAACAAGTTTGGACACAAGGCTGAAGAATGTAGGTCCAAAACCATGGCATTCAAATCCCCACCAAGACCGGTTTTCCATAATAGGAATATAAATCGGAGCACAACCAACTGTGCTAGCTAGCTGTGGAACATCAGGCTATAGCAACTCTTGATGTCACTCACCCAAGAGTAGCGAAAGAAGGGTCAATCCATGGAGCGCTACCGGAATGGCTTGTTACAATTGTAACAAGATTGGACATTTGGCCAAGGAATGCAGAAACCGGCCATTGAACAAAAAAAGAGGACCTGCTAAACTAGTTAAGAAAAACTTGACTCTTGACCAAAAGGATAACAAGGTAAAAGAGACTGAAAGGAAGATCAAGAAGATTTGGTTCAAAAAGGAATCAAAGAGCTCTGCTGAGGATAAAACGGAGGTAAGGTCATCATCTGCTGATGGTAATATCTCTTCAGCAAACTGAGCCTAAGGGCTTAAAGGGAACAGGTAGTCTGCCTACTATTCCCAGTGGAACTAGTGAGTTGTGATCTCACACAATCAAAAAGTGCAACCGGGAAAAAGTCACCGGTATATCAGGTAGACCAAAAAGGTAAATGTTGACATGACAACTGAGGATTGACTAATAGGTAAATGTATAAGAACCGGTTGTTGTAGGAAAGATTAAGTAAGGGTAATTAGCACTGTAGCCGTTAACAATTGTTACCATTTGTTAATTACCATTATGAGCTAAGTCTATTTAAGGGAAGGATGATTACTCATTTCACTTTACATTGCAAACTGTGATTTTTGATTTCTTAAGCTTGAGTAATCTTGTTTTGCTTTGATTTACGATCTTTGCTAAGTGAACTTCGTAAATCCTATCAAGAACTCTGTGTAAACTGGTCAGATGTGATTACATCATCGTCTTCTGTGGTTAACCTAATTGGAGGCAATCAATTTGATAGACCAGTTTACGATATAATGACAGTACAAAACCAAGAGAATGATATGGCGGGTGCTCTATCGTTGGTGCTTGAAGGAGTTTTGTTGACTAAAGACATAATGGCATTCATCCACTCCAAGCAGGAAGAACTGGGTGAAACGTTCATCCAAAGCAAATATCTTTCACTCTGCGAGGATGAAAAGCTTCAAGCCAAGTATGTGAAGCTTGAGACTTCAGGTTTGATTAATGGAATAAGGTATCCAACCGTGTTTCGACCGGATTGGATAAGACTGGTTCTAAGTAGGGTTCACGAACCAGGAATGTGGCTTGCGAAGGGTGCAGTCACAATGATAACCAAAGAAGATTTGCGAAGGGTTACTAGATAGAATGATAAAGGGGAAGCTCTTACCCTAAGAACGATAGCCAATGCAGAAGTTGCAAGGTTAACAAAGTCAAGGTCTGATAGTTGGTTGATGATTATTAACGACATCGAAGATGAGGGCGTTCAGTTTGCATCAGCGGTTATTGGCTACAAAATCTATCAGTCAAGCAACTTGAACAGCATACCGGGAGGAGCTATACATGTCTCGCACATGATCATGCATGATAATGCACAATACAATATATGCACTATGGTGAGAGGACAAATCTTCAAAAACTTGAAGAAGCTCCATCTGGTAAAGAAGTTTCTCAAATATGGAACTTTGATGGTATGTTTGTTTTTCTACTATCAAAATTTCTTTCCAGGCATAGGAAAAGTTACCTAGCAAATAGATAAACCGGTTATGATACAAATAGGAGAAATTGCAAATAACCTAGGAAATCGGTTCAATAAAATTATGACCAATTATTTTGAAGCCTTCCAGCTTAAAATGCATGCCAGGGAAAGAACTCCCTCGGCCATTGTTGAACACTACAAGGATGAGGTATGATTTCTGGTTAACACCGATCAATGTATAATCCAGGCTGTGGAGCCTAGAACAAAGTATGCACTGGAGCTTGGGTATGAGATCTCTACCAAGGTAGCCAAGGCATATGCAGATGCACTACAAGATAGTGACCTAGATCTCTTTGCATACCGGTTTGGCACCTATGAAGAGATTCAGGAAAATTTGGAGAAAAAGACATCAGTAAAGGAACTGAAAAAGGTGTATGTAAAAAGGTCTCCTACACCTAGGAAGAAGAAAATGGTAGCAGAAGAACCCAAGGTTCAAAGAAAAAGGACAACAGGCATCCAGTGCACAAGGGGAAGATCCTGAAAAAATAGAAACTGAAGAAATAACTACTCTGCATAGAAAGAGAAAGACTGGGAAACCAGTGAGAGGACAAATCTTCAAAAACTTGAAGAAGCTCGGTCTGGTAAAGAAGTTTCTCAAATATGGAACTTTGATGGTATGTTTGTTTTTCTACTATCAAAATTTCTTTCCAGACATAGGAAAAGTTACCTGGCAAATAGATAAACCGGTTATGACACAAATAGCAGAAATTGCAAATAACCTAGGAAATCGGTTCAATAAAATTATGACCAATTATTTTGAAGCCTTCCAGCTTAAAATGCACGCCAGGGAAAGAATTCCCTCGGCCATTGTTGAACACTACAAGGATGAGGTATGATTTCTGGTTAACACCGATCAATGTATAATCCAGGCTGTGGAGCGTAGAACAAAGTATGCACTGGAGCTTGGGTATGAGATCTCTACCAAGGTAGCAAAGGCATATGTAGATGCACTGCAAGATAGTGACCTAGATTTCTCTGCATACCGGTTTGGCACCTATGAAGAGATTCAGGAAAATTTGAAGAAAAAGACATCAATAAAGGAACTGAAAAAGGTGTATGTAAAAAGGTCTCCTACACCTAGGAAGAAGAAAACGGTAGCAGAAGAACCCAAGGTTCAAAGAAAAAGGACACAACAGGCATCCAGTGCACAAGGGGAAGATTCGGAAAAAACAGAAATTGAAGAAACAACTACTCTGCACAGAAAGAGAAAGACTAGGAAACTAGTGAAAGAGGATGCACCGAGAGGAAAGAAACTGACCATTGATGAAGTGGTTGAAGGAAAAAAAAAGTCAGGTGGATTTGGAGAAGTTGGAAGGAGATATGAAGTGAGCAATGAAGAAGATAAGAGAAAAATAGAAGAAGCAATAGTTTACTGTCTCTACAAGTTCAACTATACTCCCACTGAACTTCATAAAGTAATTCTTGATGATCTGCAAGAAATAATAGAAGGAAGATGGAAGTCTTCGATAGATAAGGAAAGAGAGCTGAGAATTAGGGCTCTACTTGAAGTGCAAAATCATCTTACTTTGGAAGAGGCAACCCATCAAGCTGACCTGCATAAACAGAGTTTCAAGATAAGAAAGAGAATTAGTTAGGTGCTGATTGGAGAAGTGGACAAAGTGCATGAAGGAGTTTCTACATGGACGAATCTTCTTCAGCAACAACATTAGGCAGAGGTAGAATGCCAGAAGACCACAGAGCCACCGATGATTGACATTGGAAAAGGAAAATGCATACTGGGAGTTGAGACTCCGGTCAAGGAAAAGATTTCAACAGAACCGGTCATTGTTGATATCACCAAAGACAAAGCTGGTGATCTCCACCAACCCTACTTGCTTCCCAAGTCAAAGGTAAGGTGCGAACTTTGACTGTAGATAATATAGTTGATGAAGTTATGGATTTTGGTGAAGTGTCAAATGCAGTTAAATGGTTCAGTGTTTGAGTAGAAGAGGATAAGCAAAAAATAGATATTGCTCTGTTAGAAACCTCTTTGGATTTCAACACAAGTCCTAGAGACTATAGGGCTCGATTTCCTCCTTAATTGAATCAAAGAATAATGGCTAAATGGAGAACCGGTTTAGCAGCAAACAATAAGATTGTAAGGGAGACATTGACACAAATAAGACCAGGTCTCAGTGATGAGACAACTAAACTTATGATGGAAGCATTGTCACTAAATTTGGACACAAAGAACAAGTTTTCAAAGATTATTAATGGAGTGGAAAAAGATGTATATGAAGATCCATTAGAATTTTGGCAGAAATATGACTTCAGTACTCTAAAGACAATAGGTCCACAGGAAATCTCTCAAGATGAACCTGAAAGAGTATTGGTACCACCGGTACAGTTCACAACTTGTGAACAATCTTCAACTAGTGAGAAGGAAGTTCCACCTGAACCGTTCACATCCAGTGAACAAGTAAATCGAGGTGAACAAGTTCAACCAAAAGATCTAGTACAGGGAGAGTCATCAGAAAAGATGACTATTGAAAAAGGAACAGATAAAGAGGAAACTGCTGTGAATGAACAACAGGTTGCTGAGGAGCAACAAACAAAGCAACCACCGAAAGAGGAAGTCCATCCGGAGGAAGAAGTACAACCTGGAGGGGAAGTACATCAAGAACAAGAGGTACGACAAGAGGAGATTCCTCAACAACAGGAGTTACTTGTTAATACAGAACAGGAGAAGCTTGCAGAAGAACAACCTGCACAAGAGAATAAACAGGAGGAACCGGTAGATGTTCCCAGTACATTTTCATTGAAGAGAAAACTAACTTTTGCAACAAATTCTGAAGCAAAGAAAAGTAAAGTTAGTGAAACAGTGGTTGACATAAGCAAGATGTCAACAAGACAATTAAAAGAGCTCACTAAGAGGAAACAAGATATGGTTCTCTCTAGTGTAAGAAACATCTTGTACAACTTTGTACAGGATACAGATATTGATGAGGATGAACCTGTTATAGATCAATTGGAGATTCTTGCACAAGCAATTGGGGAAGATGTCACCGACCCGGAGACAATAGCAATTGTTCACTATGAGAAGAAGCGAGTTGAAATTCTTCACAAACAGGTCGAAGATCTGAAGATCACCGTATCTACAAGTACCCGGGAGCTAATGCAGCATATATAGGATGTAGGAAGATTGATAATAAGGACTTCAAACTTTGAAGACTTTGTCCAAGATATAACTGAGAGAACATCAAAGACTACAAAAGAGATAAAGGTTTTGTCATCCAAGTTTGATGCAAAGAACTCTTTTGCAACTAAGTACAACAGGGAATTGACAAGTCTAGCTCTCATCCTTAGAAAGGCATCTGAAGAGAAGACAAAGCGAATTCAAGATCTTATTGGATTCCAATTGTTCCTTGCCCCAACTTTTGATCTAATGTAGACAACAACAACTGATGCAGATAGACTAATCAAGGAACCTGATTACAAAATAGCGGAAGACATGGAAAATATAGTCTCACTGGAAGCAGCAAAGAAGAACTTAGATCATGTAACAGGTATATGGAAGCCATTCCTTGATTCTGTAAATACAAGGATATCTTCAATAAGTTACAGTTATGAAATGAACACATTTAAGATATACCAACCCTTTGACCTGTGGAGGCAAAAAGGGGAAGAAGATAAGATACAGAGGAAGAAGAAGATCAACGTAGATGAAAGTATCAGACGAAAGAGTTGAAAAAAAAAGAGAAAGAGATAACATACAGTGTGTGCTACAAGTAGACAAGGAGATCTACAGAAGAAGTCTACAGGTGATGTATTGATATGTTTTGCCACCATTGCCAAAGGGGAAGATTGTTGATGTAACTTAGTTGTCATTGGTAAAGTCATTGGCAAACATCAATCCCATCGGAACACTGGTACATCACACCGGTACTCTTAATTATGAACCGGTAGACTAAACAATGAAGCAGTGTACTTTGGCGGTCACGCTTTTACTGGTCTAGGTTATACCAACCGGTCATAGGAAACACAAAGGGAAGAGATGACTAATTGGGTACAAATTCTTTACCGGTTAAGTGCATGATAATGCGAACTGGATTATAAGGAGCACTTTTAGAAAAACTAGAGTTAGCTTTGTTTTATCTACAAGTATTTCAAGGTAAACTCAGGATCAGTTTGCAAGCTTTTTATTCAAGGGTTTTGCATGTGTGATATATGTGAGAGTTTACAACTTGGTGGATCTATGAGATGTAATTTTGATAAGATTGATCGCTTATAAATACAGGTCATAGGACATGAAAGAAGTGTTGTTGAATATCTAGAGTAGGAGAGCGATATCTTCTGAGAGGAGCTACAGTCACGAGAGGTGAAAGACAGAGAAAGGTTCAACAGCCAAGAAGAGCAAAGGAGAACAGGTATGATCTAATTAGACAGAAAGTGTCATCATAAGATCATTGCTTTAGATTGTGAAGCATATTCAAATCACTTAATCAGGGTGAACCCTAATAGGTTCTTCGTATAAATCCCTTTACCAGGTAACATCTTTGTTGGTGTTGAAAGTCCTCTTATAAAGCGACTCCTAACAGGGTCAAGATCCTAACAGGTCTTCTACCAAATCCCTTAACTGGGTAGCACTCTTACAAGTGCTTTGTAAGCCTCTAATAGGGCATCTTTATTACTGCAGTAGTAAAGTTGTGGGTTTTGTCCCACCGTGGTTTTCTCCTTCTAACCAAGGGTTTGCACATATATATGCTGTGTTGACTTGTGCATTTTAATTTTTGTTTATGAGTGTTGTTATATTCTTTTAACTTTGTAGGAATATATATATATATATAGAAGAATAAATGAAGTAGACATCGTATTTACTGATTCAGCCCCCCCCCCCTCATCTCAGTAACCGGTTAGGACTAACAATACATCACAAATCTGAGTAAAATCTATGAAAAAACAATGGTTAACAAGTCCAGTCTTGAAACAGAGATAAGCTTATGGGACAAGGAAAGACTTCAATGTTCTGTTGTGATTGCTTAGATGGTAGATGTTCAAAAATATGGCATAATCAAATAGGCCATAGAAGAAAGCACAAAACTTTCAAAGGAATTGAATGCATTAACCAGGGTGACGAGTGATATTCTCAAGTGTATCGAGATTCAGTTGTTCAAAGAAGATGAGCAAACTGTGCATAATTCGGGGGAAATGGTTAAATCCTTGGAAGAAAGGATGAGACTCACCAAAGAAGCTAAGACTCTAATAGCTGAAGACTTTTCTAAGATAGCTAAAATTGAGTCTATGCTCATCATTTGCTCGGATCACCTTGAGACTCAAATTCAAAGTCACCCAAGTCCGAAAAGAGAAGAAAGTTCGGAAAGAAAGAATCACTCATATAGGAGTCCCAAACCATCATACTATAGTAGGTTTCTCTGTCCCGCACTTGGAATAGCATAAGACACGTGGTGTCTTTGCAATTGCCAGCAGTACCACATCGCTCTCTACCTTACCTCCAGCCTGAACGTGATCCGAGATTCCAGCTTCCGATTGATTTTACATGGTTATTTTGTTATTGGCTCATTGGTTAAAACACTCTATTTACGCTAGACTCTTGGACAAAGTCTCTTTTAAGGATAATTAGTTAAGACTTATCTTAAAAACAGTTATGCCTACGGACTATTTTAAGGGCTTACTACGACTCAGTAAGGGTTGGCCAAAATTTTGATTTTCAGTACTTAGTAAGATGCTTGTTATTTTGCAGAGACTTGAAAAACTTTATTGTTTAAAGTATGTTTTAGTTTGGTGATTAATTTGAATATATAATACAACTTTAAATGTGTTCATTTTGAGTGCATGAATGTAATTTCAGTTGGGGTTCATTTGTGAATGTGATATATGATGGTCCCAACCGGTGCTGAGAGGGGAGGGGTGATTCAACACCCAATAAAATTTGAAGACACTTTTAGATCCACTAACTATTACTACATGCAAAATATATTTTATAAAAGAAATGAACAACACAAAATCACAGCAACATAGGAAACCAGATATATCATGTGGAAACCCAAAATGGGAGAAAACCACGGTGTGAGTAGGAACTCACAAATTTTGCACTCTTCTAAAGTGCGCCCTATGAAAAGCCTTCCCTGTTAAGGGATTACAAACACACTGTTAGGTGCGACCCGGTTAAGGGATTTAGAATAAGGCCTGTTAAAACCTGCCTTGTTAGAGGACTTAAAACATCAACAAGATGTCACTTGGTTAAGGGATTTTGTACAAGGGATCTGTTAATGTCCACACAAATATTGGGATTTGGCTATTGCAATTGTTAGAGAGCAATAGAAGGGTTGATCCTTTGAAGTGGCTTTGCAGAGCCTGATAAGATCACTGTTTCATTCACTAAGAGTCATCATTGGGCACCACTGATATGCTCTCCTTAGGTCATTGTGCTTCCTTGCACACTCTCCTCTTTTTCTTCTTCTCTTCTTCTTTTCCTTTTCTTCAACAGTAGCTTTGATCAGTGTGCAGTTTCACTCTTTCTTGTTGGCAGAATGAAGACAATGATTTTCTTCGCTAACTCAAGAATAAATGCACTTCTTGCAGAGTGTGGGACAACTATATAGAAGGAGAAAGATACACATGTTGCTCAAATCAAATTACAAAAGATCTTCCCGCTCTTTACCGTTGCGATCTCCGTGAAGATCTCTTTTTGATCCACCATCCAGTCGTGTTTCAGTCCTGAGAGGAAACATTAGATGCGTGTCACAAGCTTTCCCTTAATAGAAGATCCGCCATGAATCTGTCATTCAGTCATGTTTCAGTCTTTTAAAGGAAACATTGGATGCATGTCACATACTTTCCCTTAAAATAAAATCCTCCACGATTTGTGCAATAAATCACGGTAAAAGAATCTCCTCAGTAGCCTTCAACAATGCCTTTCACTGATCTTTTCCCTAACAGAAAATCCTGCATGATCTGTGCAACAAATCTCGTTAAAAGAGTCTCCTCAATATCTGTCAACTGTCCCTTTCACCGGTCTCAATGGTATCTTAACGAACATTGGTGACCGGTTTACACTTTTCCTTATGCAGTGTTCTGGTCTCTGTCTTCATCGGTTATTGACTTCACTGCTCTGGTCATTGACTTCACCGGTCGCTTCTCTGAGCAGTAAGTTAATTGTTGGACAACACTGAGCTCATCACCGTGTCACTGGTTTCGTAAATAGTTTCGCTTGTCACCTGTTCCCTAGCATTTGGACATTGTTAGCTTAGACATTTAATGACATCAATGACAACACCATTGGTAATTACCGGTGGTCTCTTTACTGTTTACCAGTTGCATCCTTATCGGTAATGCCAACAATCTCCCCCTTTGGCATTGATGGCAAATATTGTGTTACCGGTCCAACAATACTTCTTCGATTATCTCCCCCTTTGACAATAATGCTAAAGGCTTGTCAAACAACCTTCCATTTTGATGATTGCTCCCCCTTCGAGCAGTAGTCCTTGGTCACCAATCTGGTTTAGATGACATTGTTTCCTCTTTTTGAACTTGTCGGATTGATGATCTCCTCTGTCCTTTTATTGAAGATCATGAAGGGCAATTACACCCAATTTACCTCTGAGATATTCAAAGGTACTTTTGGGTATTGGCTTTGTGAATATGTCAGCTACTTGTTCTTTTGTGGAAACATATTCTAGCTTGACTTCTTCGTTCTGCACTTGCTCTCTTAGTGATACTTTATAGAAATGTGCATCGTCTTTGAGTGCATAACATAATTTTTTGATATGTTTATTGCATTCATTCTGTCACAAAATATTGCTATTGGTTCAGGGACCTGTTCTTGGGTTCCTTCTAATCTTTGTTTTATCCAAATTACCTGTGTGTAGTTGATTGTTGCAGCAACAGACTCAACCTCTACTGTGGATTGTGATATGCAGTTTTGCTTCTTCCTTGTCCATGACACAATCCTTTCTCCAAGAAAGAATGCACCTCCACTTGTGCTCTTTTTGTCATCAACGTTACTGGCCCAGTTTGCATCGATGAACACTTTTACCTCGAAACCTCCTATGTGAGGAAACCAGAGACCATATTCTTTAGTCCCCTTTATATATCTAAAGATTCTCTTTATTGTTATCAAATGTGTCTCTTTTGGGTTTGCAGAGAATCTTGCCACAATATCTACTGCATGTGCAATGTCCGGTCTACTGTGCACAACATACTGAAGCTTACCAATCATTGATTGGTAAAGTGTCTCATTAACCTCTTTGGCATCATCCTCCTTTGATAACTTGCAGTTAGTTATCAATTCTGTACCAACCGGTCTGGATTCTTCTAGCCCAAATGTTTTAAGAATCTCTTTAATATGCTTTGATTGGGATATGAATATACCTTTATTGAGCTGATGGACTTGTAGGCCTATGAAGAATTTTATTGCACCAATCATGGACATTTCAAATTCTTTCTTCATCTCTTCAGCAAAGTCTTTGCTCATTTTATCATCACCTCCAAACATGATATCATCCACAAATATTTCAGCTATCAAGTTTCCTTCTTTACCGGTCTTAAGATATAGATTGTTGTTGTCACCTGTTCTTGTGAATCCTATGCTTAGGAGGTAAGAGTGTAATCTCTCATACCAAGCTCTTGGGACTTGCTTCTGTCCATAGAGATTCTTCTTCAACTTGTAGACCATATCAGTTTTCTCTATGGATGAGAAGCCCTCCGGCTGCTCTATATATACTTCATCTTCCAATATACCATTCAAAAATGCAGATTTTACATCCATTTGATATACTTTATGTTAATATTATGGCCTTTTCGGCTAAGATCAATTAGGACAAGTAAGTTGATAATAATAAATTATGGATATATATTTTATTATCACACCTTTGGTTATTTAATATATATGTGGAAGTGCGATTTTATAAAATAAAAAAATAAGGCATTTATTATTTTTATAATAAATAAAATAAATTACTTGGGAGGGCCCAAGTCAGCCACCTTGAGGTGGAAGAGTTTATTTAATAATGCTCATATATTGGAGTTTATGATGGACAAACATATCAAAAACATAACGTGTGAATGTCCTCTTCATCAATGCTTGGAGCGAGTTAATGAGCGATTTAGTTCAGCATTATGGAGTGAATCAAACCAGCATTTATGAACCGATCTACACCAGCATTGATGACAATAATCATCCGCACTAATGGCGAATTAGTTCTGCCCTTATTGTACGATCTATACATGCAAATAAGGCTTGAAATCTGGGAGATTTGTCTATTGATGAGGTGCAGATCTAGGGCAGATCTAGTGCGATCTAGGGCAAATATAGTGCGATCTATACATCAATGAACTATGGCAGACCTGGCACTTAGAATTGGATCAGATTCATGATCAAGATTGATTAGCATATTGAGGGTTTTGATTTGAGCGTGATAGCAGAGCTGGGGCTGATTGTGGGCAAGCATTCCATACTTAATCAAGTCAACATTGAAGGACAAACCTATCTCATAGTGCTGATTGATGACATCTCGGATCTGAGTCAAAAGAAGCCCGAGGTGGGCTAACTTGGGTCTCATCTAGAGGGAGTTGAAGGCTCAGTTTTGAAGTCTCCTAAGTCTAATTTCAGAGATACTATCTGGGTACTCTCTCTCCTTTGTGATAATTTATTTCTTGTGTATTAGTATTTGAAAGACCTCTATAGATTGTATATTCCTTGCTATAATCTGAAAATACTAACACTTTAAACCTTTTATGGGCAGCATAGACAAGCAAAGTTCTTACCCCTTCTAATCTTGCTACCAGTGCAAAGGTTTCCCCATAGTCGAGTTCCGCTTCCTGTGCATATCCTTTGCAAACTAGCCTTGCCTTGTTCCTCACCACCTTTCCTTCTTCATTCAGCTTGTTTCTAAACACCCACTTTGTACCTATAACATTCTTGTCCTCAGGTTTGGGTACAAGAGTCCATGTTTCATTCTTTACTATTTGTTCTAGCTCCTCTTTCATTGCTTTGACCCAGTTGTCATCCTCCAAAGCTTCTCTTGTAGTTTTAGGCTCTATGCTGGAAAGTAGACAAGTACTTTCTCTAGCCCTTCTCCTGGGTAGAATGTTGTCACATTTGTCAGCAATAATGTTGTCAGTGGAGTGATAGGTGACATACGTTGGTAGAATTGGTTGGTGATCCCGGTCTTCTCTTTCTAGTTGAGCCGCATTTCCAGCAAGATCATGAACATCTTCTTGTTCATCTTCTTCAATTGGTCTTATGTTTTGATCCCTTACTTGCTCAGGCACATTACCCTATTCCATGGGTCTGTTTACTTGTTCTCCTTCATCAACGATTATTATTTCATTGAATCCTATTCGGTCATTGACGTCATAACCTTGATGATTGTCAGATTCACCTTGACTGATCTTATCACTCTGTTCTAAATGCTCATCTATCTTAACGTTTGCACTCTCCACTATTTTTCCTATCCTTTTGTTCAGACACTGGTAGGCTTTACTTTTGGTGGAGTAACCCAAAAATACGCCTTCATCACTCTTTGGCTCAAACTTCTAGAGTATTCATCTCTCTTGATGCAATAGTTGTTCCTAAATACTTTGAAATAGCTTACTTTAAAATGCTCATCTATCTTAACTTCATCACTAAGTGCTATTGAGTCCTTACCTCTAATAGCACAGGGAGCATTATTTTCAAATGTCACTGATCCTCCATTGCTAAGCTTTAAGCTGATGAACTTGTTTTTGTCACTGGTCATGTGGTGAGTGCATGCACTGTCAATGATCCAGTCTTCACATTGGTGCGAGCTGGAGATAAGTGCCATTTCACTTATCATTGTGCGTTCTTCCTTTATTGCCACAAAGGCAATTTCATCCTCTCCCGATTCCTCAGATTTGTTGTCAGTGACACCTTCCTCAGCAAGGTAGCACTCCTTTCCTTTATTCTTGAATCGATTGAACTTTTCTTTATTTTCATTTTCAAGACACCTGGCCGCAATGTGTCCTATCTTATTACATGAAAAGCATTTCAATGAAAGTTTCCCTTTGTACTTCCCTTTTCTTCTGGGAAATCTCCTTGTGATGAGTGCTTCAAACTCATCCTGTTCTTGTTCTTTTGAGAGCAGATTGTCAAGGAAATGACCAGACCTCCCGGTAGAACTATTACTGGTCTCTCTTCCTTTCTTAGTGGAAGTAACATTCGTAGAAGACTTAAAAGAAACATCTATCATAGGTAAGTTGTTATCAAAATTGCTTAATTCAAAAGTAGTTAACTTACCAATTAGAGAATCAAGGGTGACTTGTGATGTGCTCATTGATCTAAGCTCTTGTATAGCTGAGATCTTGATAGCATACTTTGGTCTCAACATCCTTAGTATCTTGCTTATCGCATCTTCCTCACTCAGTGTTCCTCCAGCGCTTTTGATGGAGTTCATCACTTCTTTTATTCTGTTGTTGTAGTGCTCAATGTCTTCACCTTCATTCATCTTCATGTCATCATATTTGCCTTTGAGGCTTTCTACTTTTGCTCTTTGAACATGTGGGTCGCCTCCATACATAGTTTGTTGCTTTGCCCACATTTTTCAAGTTGTAGTCAGGTTTTCAATCTCTTCATACACGTTATCAGGTAGTGTACTAGCTATCATGTCCATAGCAGTTGTGTGTTCACTTATACCCTTTAGTTGATCATCCGTCAAGGTACTGGTAGGTTCATTGTACTTTGTGATCACATGGTTCCAAAGTTGATCTCCTGTGGTCTTCATGTGCAGCTTCATTCTGCTGCACCACAGACTGAAGTTTTCCTTAGAGAACTTGGGTCCTTCCTTTCTCATTATTATGATCTTTTCCTTATTGCGGTTAAGCAACTCAAGAATAGAACGTGGCTCTGATACCAATTGATGGTCCCAACCGGTGCTGAGAGGGGAGGGGTGAATCAACACCCAATAAAACTTGAAGACACTCTTAGATCCACTAACTATTACTACATGCAAAACATATCATATAAAAGAAATGAACAACACAAAATCACAGCAGCATAGGACACCGGATATATCACATGGAAACTCAAAATGGGAGAAAACCATGGTGTGAGTAGGAACTCACAAATTTTGCACTCTTCTGAAGTGTGCCCTGTGAAAAGCCTTCGCTGTTAAGGGATTACAAACACACTGTTAGGTGCGACCTGGTTAAGGGATTTAGAATAAGGCCTGTTAAAGCATGCCTTATCAGAGGACTTAAAACATCAACAAGATGTCAACCAGTTAAGGGATTTAGTACAAGGGACCTATTAATGTCCACCCAGATACTAGGATTTGGCTATTGCAATTGTTAGAGAGCAATAGAAGGGTTGATCCTTTGAAGTGGCTTTGCAGAGTCTGATAAGATCACTGTTTCATTCACTGATAGTCATCGCTGGGTTCCACTGGTATGCTCTTCTCAGGTCACTGTGCTTTCTTGCACACTCTCCTCTTTTTCTTCTTCTCTTCTTTTCCCTTTCTTCAGCAGTAGCTTTGATCAACGTGCAGTTTCACTCTTTCTTGTTAGTAGAATGAAGGCAAATGATTTTCTTCGCTAACTCAAGAATGAATACACTTCCTGCAGAGCATGAGACAACTGTATAGAAGGAGAAAGATATGCATGTCGCTCAAATCAAATTACGAAAGATCTTCCTTCTCTTTACCGTTGAGATTTTTGTGAAGATCTCTTTTTGATCCACCATCTAGTCGTGTTTCAGTCATGAGAGGAAACATCAGATGCGTGTCACAAACTTTCCCTTAATAGAAGATCCGCCATGAATCCGTCATTCAGTCGTGTTTCAGTCTTTTAAAGGAAACATTGGATGTGTGTCATATACTTTCCCTTAAAATAAAATCCTTCATGATTTGTGCAATAAATCACGGTAAAATAATCTCCTCAGTGGCCTTCAACAGTGCCTTTCACCGGTCTTTTCCCTAACAGAAAATCCTGCATGATCTGTGCAACAAATCTAGGTAAAAGAGTCTCTTCAGTATCTGTCAACTGTCCCTTTCATTGGTCTCAATGGTATCTTAATGATCACTGGTGACCGGTTTACACCTTTCCTTATGCAGTGTTCTGGTCTATGTCTTCATCGGTCACTGCTTCGATTATTGACTTCACTGCTCCGGTCATTGACTTCACTGGTCGCTTCTCTGAGCAGTAAGGGAATTGTTGGACAACATTGAGCTCATCACCGTGTCACCAGTTTCCTAAACATTTTCTCTTGTCACCTATTCCCTAGCATTTGGACATTGTTAGCTTAGACATTTAATGACATCAATGACAACACCATTGGTAATTACGGGTGGTCTCTTTACTGTTTACCGGTTGCATCCTTACCGGTAATGCCAATAATATAATTTTGTATTGCTTTGAACTGTGAATGTGATTCAAGTAAGGTTTCAGTAATTCTTCTCTTTGCAATCATATAGATCAGTCTGTTGGCTCAGTCTATTTGGTTTTGTTTTAAGCTACATTTATGAGATTCATATTATGGTTATGTATGAATGTCGTAGCCTTTGATACTTTTAGGTCAAAAGTATTATTCATTCAATTTTCTTGATTTAGTTATTGAAGAGCTAATTGAAGATTATTTTAGAGGGAGATGCACCTACATGTAGAGGGATATGATCATTATGACAAATCCCAATTGTTATTGACAGATTTCATCCTAATTAGGTTACACAGAGTCAATTGAGTTATTTTTATTCAATTAAAGAAAAAGGGAAAAATCTGTTAACTAACAAGGAGCAAACAACACTAAAAGGCAACCCATTTACATATGTGCATCTTGCTATATCTTGGTCGGCAATGTCCAGACTCTCATTTTGAAATGAAGTTTCCAAAAGTCCCTTTCTTTTGCGTGGAATGGTGCTTGAGTTTTAGTTTGAAGCTTAACTATGGTAGTATAAAAGGGGTGGTCTTCTATCACAATATTTGAAGATGGGGGCTACATTCCCTTTTTTTTTTAGTGGGCATATTTGTTTGCACGCTTCTCTGTCTTTTACTTCTTCATGACCCATGATATATTTTAATAGTGTTTCATTTGGTATAGGAGCATCATTTTTCTAGGGCATATATTGACTCCTCTTGCAAGGAATCCACACAAATGGCCTACCACCCGATAATATAAATTATTCCTTTCTACATCACAACCCTGACATTTCAAATGGAATGTGCCACCTTTTGGAAGGGGTCTTATTATATCAACATGCTTCCACAAAGGAGAATCATAATTTGGATCTATTCTTTGTTGTTCATTATTGCCTATGGAGGAAGAGGTATATGCCATTGTAAATTCCTATGGCAAGAAATTTTATACACATTTAAAATAAAAACAAGAGAATGGAAAAAAATAGGTAGAACTTATGGACTATTCAAGATAAATGAATTTTTTTAAAAAAAAATATACAAAATATTTTAAAAAAACAACTTACCTCTTTCACCCAATAGAAGCTTTCAAAGGAGTAGGAATGAAGCACAAACACTTGATCAAGCTTCACAAATCAATTTTCCGACTCCTTGCTCAACCAAACTTTTTCTCAACCACCCATTTGCTCCAATTCAAGATAAAACAATCTATTTGCACACAAAATGAGACATAAAACTCAACATAACTCATTATAAAAGCACTTTTTAGGGTTTCAAATGTCAATTTTTTTTTAAATTTGCAAAAAAAATCAAGTTGGGCGTCACTTTTCCACCTAGGTCTATTCGTGGTCTGCCTAAGTTCAGCTTGGTCTAGTCCTAGTTCAAACTAGATCTGGCTAGATCGAACCGGCTGCCTCGGGCATGGACACTGTTTGAACTCACAGGCGGACCGGACTAGGACCAAGGTCCTATATAGTCAAACCAAACTTCTTAGATCTAAAACATACATCATACCATAAGCCAAAGGGGGTCTATAAGATTTTCTAAAGCTATTCATAGACCTCACTTTGCCTCCCCAAGTCTTTTTCAAGTTTTACAGACCAAATTGTTTGATGTGTTTCAACCATATAATTTTGAAGAAAAACTACTACTGATATACATGAATTACTGGCCAATAATATTTTCATTATTGAGCTTAGTGATGTCTTGAAAAATTGTAGTGGTTATAAATAGTGTCTTAGATATATATAATATTAAACTATACTTTCTAGTCGGGCATATATTACTAATGTTAATGATGTAATGACACCACATTAGTTTTTCTTAAAAGGAAAAGTGTAAGTTTATAACCACAATATTTGTTCCGACCACAATTTTCCACCTAACAAATATAGTGTGAACTTTGCTAATGCATGTGTAATGTCCCCTGTCAGGGATATAAGGAATTTCTTCAATTTTCTTAAACTTACTCTATCTGATCTTGCAATAGGACTAGATCATGGTGGTTCCAATATCTCAATGGACAAACTGACTATGTAATGTTAACTACGTCGGTATTAGGCAGAGTTGGATTTCCCATCGATACTTGTATAGTCAAAAAATGATAGTGAGTTCCCTTGGTCAACCAACGTCCACTATATAAATTTAAATTGTGTAGAGTGATCAATGTATATACAATCCTCTTCAATGTTAAATGTCAGATCTGACATGTATGGAAGACCTGTGTTCGAATGTAATTTGTAAGGAATTTCTGATCTAGCAAGATAGATAAATATAACTATGTCACTGTTTTCAGATTTGTCTTCTATTCATACAATCCCGGTGCTATTTCTGATTGTAATTAAAGACTGCCAAAGTTGTTCACTTGGGCGATTTCAATCTGGAATTGAATGAGATGTGTTTGACAAGTATATGGATTTTATCCTTGGGAGGCTATAACATCCAGTTCTTTTATCCATTCATCTCAGATTGATAATGTTCGCTTTACAACTTTGTGTGCCTTTGCATTTATATTCTTTGTTCGAATATGGTTATCATTTGAATGGATGTGAATTGTTGATTGTCCCTGTCAAATACTGATTCGATGGGTTTTGTTGATTAGTCTGTGTTATATACATCTCCGTTCATCTTCCCGGTTTGTCCTCGATCCATGTTCCTCTTGCTGGGTGTGAAAAATCTCTGTTTGCAAGTGATAATTCTACCCAATAGTTCTGTCTCCTTCTCCATGTCTGTATATTCCTTTTTCCTTCCCTGCATACATATCCCCTGTTTAATACCATTCTCTGCAATCCATGGTTGTGAGTGTTGTGCCTGTGCTTGAATAAGCGTCATCATTGGAACAAATCTGGAGCTTCTATGTTGGTTATATTGAGCATGGAGAATATTATTTCCACCAACGACACTTCTGTCTATTTCTAGCGCTGACTTTTGGGATCTCCTCCTCTATGAATTCATTGTGTGCCACCTTTCTTAATATTAATCCCCCTTCCATGCCAATCGTTCCTGCCTCCTTTATAATAGCGAATGGGTATGACTCCTGCAGCGCGACTACTCCCATTGCTAAAAGCGGTGCCGACTATTGTCTTATGTCATTTATATAGTTATTAAATAATAATATATTTGCTAGCATTGATTAATGATGAATATATTACTTGTTTTACTTATTATAATTAATATATAGTTGTCCATTATTGTTATTGAGAATTCCAATCTGTTTAAAATTAACATTATTTAAGATTAATATTATGTTGTGTATATTAGGATAGTATAATATTAATATATGATGAAATAAATTATTATATTTATTATGTCAATAATATATTACATTATTATTTTAATATATTATATTTAGTAATAGTATTATATTGTAATATTATATTATATCCTATCAATTAATGTATTATATTCCTATCCATTATATGAATGATATAGTTGATTTTTATTATATCAATATATTATTTCATTATTATATTAATAATATATTGTCATCAATTATTACTATGTTAATATTATTATAATAATAATATTTTTATTATTATTTTTTATTTGTTTGTTAATTTATTTTTAATTTAAATCCTATTCTAGGAATGAGGACATTACAGCATGTATGATGGCAAGCATCTCCTTATTGTAGGTAAAATATAACCTCTTTGCAACTCAAAGCTTCTAGCTCTCATAGGCAATAGGGTACCTATTTTGCATCAACACTGCCCCAATCCACTCACCTGAAGTATCACACTCTAAAATAAAGTGTTGAGAGAAGTTAGGTAATGCCAAAGTAGGATGAATACTCAACACCTCCTTAAGTTTGTCAATAGTGTGTCGAGCCTAATCCAACCATTTGAAAGCTCCTTGCTTCATAAGATTTGCAAGAGGTGCACCAAATTGTAAGAACTCAACAGGGTTGTTGCAATAGCTACATAGGCCATAGAATTCCCTCAACTTTGTTAATGTATTTGGTAGTGGGCCAATCGAAAATGGCACAAATTTTGTCTTGATGAATGTGCACTCTATTTGCATCAATCACATGTCCCAAATAAAGGATCTCCATTAACCCAAATTCCCACTTAGAAGCTTTTCAAAATAGGAACTGTGCCTCCATGATGTCCAACACCTCATCAAGATGCATAATGCGATCCTACCATGTCTCACTCTATATATATCACTGAGAAATCTAGAAGAAATTTCTGCAACTGTTTGTTGAAAATGTGGTTCATGCAAGTTTGGAGGTTCGTAGGACCATTGGTCAACCCAAAGGGCATGATCAAGAAGTTGTAAAGTGCGTAATGACACTTGAATGCTATATTGTGAATCTCGTGCTCCACTTCTATCTAGTAGTATCCCAATTGAATATCAATTTTCAAAAGATACACCGTGCCATGAAGCTCATCTAACAGTTCATCGATCTTGGGAATATGATACCTGTTTTTATTGTCTTTTTATTCAGTGCATGGTAATCAATACGGATCTGCATAGTCCCATCCTTCTTCACCAAAACAATTGAAGAAGAAAAAGGACTTGAGCTAGGCTTGATATGTCCCATGCCTGATAACTCTTTAATCACCTTTTCTGTTTTTCCTATCTTTTTGGATGCTAATAAGAAGGAACAACAGGTTTAAAGCCCTCATCTAGCTTGATCACATGCTTGAAAACCCTATTAGTAGGTCTCCTTGGAGGAATCTCATTGACACCCAAACTGTACTTATGTAGCACAAATTGAGTATCCACATGTTACTGTCCACTACCATCAGTGGTGGTTTAGACGACATCAAAGATTAGGTTGCTCATGTAATCATGTCTAAATATGCTTTCCATCTTCTTTGTTGTCATGATCTTGGGTGTTTAGACGTACCTCTTAAGACTACCTTCTTACTGTCTGCTCTGAATTTCAATTCCATAGTTTGAAAATTCTATGAATACTTCCCCAATGTCACTAACCACTAAATACAAAAAATAGTATTAGTATCCCCAAGATCTACAACATAAAGATCATATGTGACAGTATAATAACCACCCCTGATGTTTTTTGAAATATATGATGTAACATATGAACTAATGAAGAGTGACTTGCTGATTGTTAGCTTCAGATTACATGCATGATAATAAACCCACAAATGCAAATGCTCTCAATAACAAACTAGATGAAGTGGGGGTTTGTCACCATTGCCACTCAGTTAGGTACATTACCATAGAAACTAGCATATCATTACAAGAGAAAGTCTTTCTTCACATCAAATATATGATAACTGAATAACAATATCAAAAGATGTATGATTAGAAAACTGAAATAAGACTTCTGAGATAAATATCAGACCTTAAATTAATATACTATCTTCAAAAAACATTAAAGTTTGCTAAAAAATGTTACCAGCACTAAGCAAGGCATAATATGGACTTAGGCGATTATTTGCAGTGATACAATGTCACTAGCTGCTCCAAGTCTGCCCCAACACTCTTTGTTTGTGAACAACAATATTTAACTCAGTTGAAGACCACTTTCCAATGCTCAAATAACAGACTTAACCTTTCCTTACCATAACTATTTCAGTTCCTTACCAAAGATGACAAATGACCACTCAAAATGCATCATCCAGCAAAGACGAATACTCATAAATAATACCTAGAATGATAGCAAGTCTGATCACTATAATATGAGACAAAGTTCGATTCCCAGCTACTCAGAAAGTGCACATCAGGACTCAAAAAAGGAATCTAATCATTACCAAACTTTAACAACACTCCAAAAAGACTCACACCACACCTAAACCAAGAAACCCACAAAAAACAAGAAAATCTTCATCTTTATCAAAACTAAAAACACCCACAAGGCCAAAATCATTGTACCTCTTGAATCACGAACACCAACCAGCTAAGGTGGGTCTCTTGTCACTGAAAGCATCAAGACAGGAAGAGCGTTTTTGTTGTCAACTAGAAAAATAATTTTTTGAGCTCATTCCAACAGCATAACAATATCTTCACAGTATTCAACATAGCAAATGGGAGCCCCATTCTCCCTTTTGTAACTTTTAAGAGCTATTTTAGGAAAAAGCATTTTACCTTTTGCTAACTTTTTGAAAATCACTTCATGCTTTCTTTGCTATTTTTTCGGAAAAGAGTTTTTTTGTTGCTTTTTCGAAAACAATTTTATACATTTAAAAACAATAAATATCAATACAATATTATAAAATTACATATTTATATTGTATAATATATAAATATATATATTTTGAACCTAGTTATTTAATAGTATTATTTTTATTGTTTGTAGATATTTACTGATATTTAAAATAAGAAGTAAAAACATTATATAAGGCAAATTTAATCTCGATTCCTTTTCCCTTGTTGAACTTCATCCAAATTTTATTGTTTTCGAACACAAACATGAACTTGAACCTTGTGACATACTCTAGGCGTGCTAGAAATGTATAATGTTCTCATCTTTCGCCCCTATAGTGAATGCTCATCCTCCACATGCTCTCTATATGAATCCCTTTATTCACTGCCATTAGCTTCTATTTTCTTATCCTCCTCATTTTCTGATTTCACCTCAATATAATGAACCTTTTCTTTCCCCAAACACCTATGGCCTGGTTCCGAAGGCTCTTTGCAGCTGAAACATAACTTTTTTTTTTCTTAGCTCATTTCGGACCTCATCATCCATACTATTTTTCTTAGGCCACTCTCTTTGAAAAGGTTTCTTATCTTTCTTAAACTGAAATGGTTTAGGCTTAAACCTGTTTTTAGGGGTTGAACTTGCCATGTTTCTAGCCCTCTTGAGGTCGCCGTACAAGGTGTTAGGATTAAATGCATTGATCCAATCAGGAAGTGGTTTTGAGTCTTTTGACAATCCCTCCATAAAGAAAACAATTAATATGTGCTCTGAGAGATCTATAACCATAACTTATAGCTTTCGGAACTCTGAAACATATGAGTCACCTAAACCAACCTGACTCAGCTGTGCCAATTCTTTTAAGTGTAGTTTTGGATCCTTCTATCAAATCCGTCATTCAATCTTTGAGTGAAATCAACATTTGAGGTGACACCATCTACCCCAAGGTCACCAACCCATGGTACCACCACTCATATTCTTCTTCATCTAAATGAAGTGTGGCATACTTAATTGCTTCCGAATCTGTCATGGGACTAAGTTGTAAATAGGTGTCTAACTTCTACACCCACGCACGTGCAATGCACTTGAACCATTATAGTTGGGAATGGTTACCTTACCCCCACCTTGTATTGCTAATCTTTGTTGTGCCCTTGTCCTCTCTCTCCTCTAGGTCCATTTCTGTATTTTATTTGACAAAAAACTGCCAAGGACAAAGATGCATGAAACTCATCACTTAATGATTGAAATTCCCTTAAATAGTCTACCCAACCTTAAAAACTTTGGTTGGTCTACAATGAATAAATCTACTGATTCAAATGCAATTGAGGTTTGTCTAATCAAAAGTTAATTTGAATGCTTTGAATTGGTTTGCATTAAGCATTTAATCCATAACCATATTCTTTACCAATGTATTAGTCTGTGAATTTATCAGCAAGTTATGTAAACATAGAAGTCTTATGGGGGACATGTTTGAGTTTTTACATGCTTATTTCATCATTTCATAAGGACATGTTTGAGTTTTTACATGCTTATTTCATCATTTCATAAGTGGACAGTCTAGTTGCTTGTATGTGAAGCAATGGTTTGACCAATGGAGTTTACTAGACCTTATTAGAATATTGTAATGTTTCTTTAATGATCATCTTAGTTAGTCTTTATTTTATTAGTTAGTTTCTGTTTTCGGTCTTAGTTACCAATTGTTTCGTTTAGAAACTTCATTGTTGTAAATCTATATAAGGAGACTTCATCTCCATTGTTGAATATATCTAACTCTTAAGTTTTGTAACATGGTATCAGAGCTGATGGGGTTTTTCAGTATTTGGTGAAGTTTTTAATAAAAAATTCGTGAGACTCTTTTGATCTGGAATTTTTTCCAGAAATTTGTCTTTTTTGATTTTTTCTAAAAAAATAGTTGGAGGTTTTTTGAATTTGTTGTAGCATTTTCGTGGAGGATTTTTGAGGGTTTGGTGGGTCGCAGGTTGAGGGCTTCTTGTGTTGAGTTGTAACCTTTTCTTTACCTGTGCGACCTTTGATATTCAAATCCAGTTGAAAATTGTAGGTTGTTTTTTTGTTGTGTGCATCATTTGTTTTGTGCACCATTTTAGGGCATGCATCATCCTTTTCTTTTGTGCTTGAACTTCATCTACATGGAATTACACCATTTTTTCTACCCATGATGGGACTTACGGTGTCATTTTTTCCAAGAAAATGGCTTTTCTTCCCCTCTTACAAACAAATGTCTGGGAGCTGTTTTTTAGCTGCAAATTGCTATCTCTGCAAACCCGCATTTTGTTTTTGCAATCAGGTGTCCAAGCCTTGCAACTTCACTGCAAGTCATGACGTCTCTAAGCAACGCAGTTTCTTGCCATTTTTTTCCGTGACCCACGTGACGGAACTGTGATCAGGCCATTTTTGTTTCTGTTTGTCGACCCTACCAGCATGAGCTAGGGTTTCGTTGTTTGGCCTCCTTTTGTGCTTGTGTATTTTGGACACATTTTTGGCTTGTTTATGGACGGGTTTTATTATTTTTGTCCCTTAAAAAATATATTTTTAGGTTTATTTCTGGGTTTTATAATATTTTTCCATAAAAAAATATTGTGGGTTTTTAATAATTTTTGGTCCTTAAAATTTTTTGGTTGGTTTATAATTTTCTCCTAAAAATTTAAGGGTTTACTCCTGTATGTCCTAGTCAAGGTTTCCATAGTTCGGGAGGGCTCTCTAGTTTTTGGAAAGGTTTTACTGGTTTCTCCTTAAAAACAATATTTTGTATATTGATTTGTGTCTCAAATTTTGTGCTAGCTATTTGTTTGATTTTATCCTCTAAAATCATTTATGGGTTCTGTTATTCGCAAAGTTGTGTGGGATTCCTTTGTGGGTTTTTACCTTTTTCCGAAAAACAATGATTTGTAAACTTTTGTTTCAGGGTTTGACGGGTTTTTCCTCTAAAAAGCATAACTTTTTGTAGTTTGCTCTAGGGTGTCGTGCTCATTGGAGGGTTTGCCGATTTTTCCTCAAAATTGTGGCGGTTGTTCTTAGTGTCTTTGGCTACGGGGAGGGACAACTCTATTATCCAACATCCGGTTGGAGGTTTTGTGATGATTTCTAGTCAAAAGTTTTGCAGATTTTGGGAGGGTTAGTGGCAGAGTCATCTTAGTGGTAAGAGTCAGTGGTAGGTTCTTGTCTCTTCTTGTAGAGCATTTTGAAGAAGGGGGCAGCCTACTCTGTTTTTTTTGGACAGATTTTGGCTACTCTTGGTCATCAACATTTTTCAAATCTAGGGAGGGTCTCAGCAGCTGCAAAATGTTCTGAAGAATTTATGACAAAAAGGCATGTACAATCTTCTGTAGGGTAGTTAGAGGATGACCATTGAGGGAGGGTATTAGAATATTGTAATGTTTCTTTAATGGTCATCTTAGTCTTTAGTTTATTAGTTAGTTTCTATTTTTGGTCTTAGGTATTGATTGTTTTGTTTAGCAACTTCGTTGTTGTAAATCTATATAAGGAGACTTTCACTCCATTGTTTAATATCTTAGTTGCCGATTCGGATTCAGGGAGGGATTCGGGTTCGAGAATCCGGTTTGTGGATTCGTGAATTTTTTTTTTTCCCGTTTTGGATTCGTAAGGATTCATGAGTATATATATATATATACATGCATTATATATCCAAATATATAAGAAAAATATACATAATTCTAAAACTAAATCATTTCATACTATGAATCTATGATACTTGATCATTGATCAATGCCAAATGTCTATGATATCAGAGGAAAGAACATACAGCTTATAAAGGTGACATAAGCATAAGCAATCCACAAGAAAGATTACAATTCATGCATAAACTAGAGAGCATACCAACACATCATGGGAGAAATGTAGAAAGGACAAAAAGAACCAACTGGACTAAATACCTCAATATCAGATACATGTTTTATATTTATTAAGAGGAGAATGATATTCTTTTCAAGATAGTGGATGTCCATTAGTTTTAAAGAAGTTGCTCAGATCCAAACTAAACATCATAAAACAACTCTATTGGCATGGAGCATAATCCATGCAACAAAATCAATGACTACTGATAAATTTCAGAACTTGAATAAGGATAGTAAAATGTTCATAGAAATTACTAATTTTAACATAGTGATGTGACAAGTTCAAAGTTAATTATGTTCTAATCCTGAATGACATATGACATTAAAAAATCACTGAAAAATGAACTCAAGAAAATGACCGGACGGATCCACAGGTCCGCGCACGGACCCTGCCCGGATCCGGCACGGACCGGTCCATGAATCCGGACCCGGACCCAGATCCGACCCTATATGCACGAATCCGGCAACTAAGTTTAATATATCAAACTATTTTGTTTTGTAACAGACCTATCATTTTAAATATACTGCAAAAGATTGTTGTTACCATAGTTTACAGACTCGGACTCAGAGAGTACTAGACAAGCCCAAAATTTTTAACTTGGCAAAAACTCAGCAGTTTAGAAAGAACTAAAATTCAAAATCTCTTACAGAAACATTTTTTTTGTAAAATTCAATTACAAAATGTATCAAATTAAAAATTGACATCTTGAAAGAGAAAATGTATGGTTTTATAGCAAAAACAGCATGTGAAAAATACATTTTAACCAGCATTTTACCAACATTGACATTTTTACTCATGGTTTTTTGTGTCTATAAAAATGCAAGAGTCAAACTTGTGAGTACTCGTCCAGCAAAAAATATAGAGTACTCGGCAACTCGGGGAGTACTCGGAGAGTTTGCAAACTATGGTTGTTACTATTGATGAGGTTTACATCATCCTAACTATTGAAAATTCAATGCCTCTGCCACTTATAGATGTTCTTGCTTAAGTCATAATGACATTTTGTCTAAATCTACAGGAAATTACATGTTTTCAATTACTATGTTCCTTGGTTCGACGGCGAAATATATGTCTCCACCTTGTCACACTGGTCAGTGTTTCTCCTCTTTCCAGTTTTTTAAGTAAAAGCTGGCTCTTACCAATAATTTATTCAAGATTCTACTAAGTTTCCCAGTTATTTTCTTTTTAAACTTTTAATTACCTGCAGGACCCATGGAAAGAATTTGCAAATGCCTTTGCAAATGAAAGGACCCTGCTTTCCTTGCCAACTCGTCTTCAAGTAAGGGATTGGCGAGTCTTTGATAATAGCCCCTCCATTTACTCTTCCTAAAATTTTTGAATCTACTTTGAAATTCATTTCCTTTATTGTTATCATTTTACTTGTCTTCTTTACTGTTGTTGTCAATTGTTTGTTGCCACTTTGATTAGATTCTTTTAATATTTGATTATATATCTTCTGTACTCAGCGATCATTTGCAGAGTCTCTTTGCCGTTCAGCATCAGGCATGAGCAACTCAGATGAGACCAACCAGTAAGTTTGTTAAGACCCTTTCATGCATTTTACTTCAAGAACTTTTTCAACTGTAAGGTAATGATGTGCACTTTTAATTGGCTTTTTATCTCCTTTCTAGGTATGTGAGGGATTTATTGGGGCCAAGTACTAGATATTTGATAGATATGTCAACAAAGAATGACCTGCATGCCTTTGCTCAAAAGCCAGATGTCATCTTCCTGGTAATAACAAACTTTTATCCTTTATTGTGTCTGACCAAAATGGCATCCTTGTGCCCAATGTGTGGGAATGCTGAATTGTGAACAATATAATGCCATTTTGTTGTTGGTAGTGCAGATAACCTGCTTGCTAGAGCGTCTAAGGGGAGCAGCAATAGCTACTGAATCCCGAAATCAAAAAGCAATTTTTGAGATGGGTGTTTCAGTTATGAATCCTTTATTGACTTTTCTAGAAGTTTATAAAAACCAGGTGCACACCACTTGTACTTTTCCAATCGTGATATGCCAATAAATATTTGTTTTTCTACAAAGTTTGATTCATATGAAGAAACAGCACGCAGCTTATTTTATTAAATTAGTGTAAACATTTTTAAGTATTGTTGCTCTGTACCGCAGGTTATATGCTAACTTTAATTTTCTTTTCAGTCTTTGGTTGTTTACAAATTGCTTAAATTCATGGTGGATTGGGTTGATGGTCAAGTTGCATTTCTGGAAGCAAAGGAGACCACAATTTTATTCAACTTTTGTTTACAACTGCTTCAGATTTACTCTGTTCATAATATTGGAAAGGTAGTTTTACACTGGTCTTTTATAATTTAGATAATAATCAAGAATGTCTTTAATAAGCTCTCAAGGCAACAAAATCCGCATTGAACTCTGACGAAACATTGAAATATCTTTGCATTTTCAGATTTTTCTAGAATTCATGGTTATATTTTGTTGTGAACTTGTGCAAAAATTTCATGACTGGAAATTTTTGTCTTGATTATGTTGGTTACATTATGCCATTTTGTGTATTTTTCAAGAAACAGGGGATTATAATGCATCTTTTCACCTGAATATTGAACACTAAGTTTGTCTCTTGCTTAGTTTTTGTTCTAAGAGAAGCAAAGGGATGCCTCAAATCATCTAGCATTTGAACATAAGATTACACATTTCACGTGGAAACAAGTTCCTGAGTGTTTGTCAGGCAATCCATATCCTTAGAGAATGATGAGATACAAATTTGGATTCTTGCGTATATATTATATACTATAAAAAATTTGGTAGCATTTGAACATCAACATGTGGAAAAGGAATCTTGAGCAAGGATTTTGTCTATGCAGGTGTTAATGATATGAGAACATTAAGGGTATGAATTGTTGCAAGTTTCTGTGAAGGTCAAATTGAATAAACTTAAATGGTTTTTGAAATATTCTCCAAAACATGTTTCTTGTGAAGGTTGTTTGCATGTAGAAAATTATATATCATGTTCAAGGGAGATTGTTGAATGGTGAAAGAAGGGAGTCCATGATGATAACAACAACTGCAAGTGGTAATATCGGTTCAAGGGAGATTGTTGAATGGTGAAAGAAGGGAATCCATGATGAAGAACATCTATCACTTAACAAACATTGATGACGTAAGAAATGATATTGCCACTTAACCATGAAGACCATCGTATGCGGTTACCAGGGACATTGATTATATTAGAGCCCACCATTCATATGGTTGTAATAGCGGCATGAGTATTGCAGCTTAGGTACCAGTCAGTGGCAATAATAAGATAACAACAATCCTTTGAGATCGACAATGATAGATTCTCTTAGACATTGCCCTATAGAATCTTCAATGGTTCACTTAAATGCATAATATATGTGACCATTAAGAATTACAAAGACACCGAATAAGATATCGATTTACTATGCTTCAACCCTATACAATGATGGTCACCGTCTAAGACTGAGTTTGGTAGAAGTGATTCATCTACACTCATTAAGTAATCAGTAATTGATAAGGAGACATCATAATGTTAAGATGGAATACAATATTGTATGTTTGACTACGTCTTGGAGAAGGAACAGTGTATGGCAGTGAATGATGTGTAGAGAAAACGTCATTGATAATAGAGGATTATCGAATACAATATGAGAAGGCTTGATACAAATATTCAATGTAATTTTGTGAAGGAAGAGATCGATTATGAAGTCAATGATCACTAATATTACTAGATAACCAATGATTGTTAAAACAAACTATAAACTTTAATTATAAGTTATCAAAGTAAGGAGTATATATGAAACGACAAAGGTAGTAATTGACACTATTGATTCAAGAAGAGGATCGATGACTAAATGATCAAAACTTATTCATTAGTCATCACAAATTGATAAGTAATAGGATTTACGCAAGGAGAAGAAAACCGATCAAGAAAGTTTGTGACTAGTCAAATCTCAAATGGTGCCATGCATTCAGTTTTGGAGATATAATAATGAGATCTTTCTCACTCAATCCATCATCATCGGATAACTTTATTTCTTACCATCCCTAGTATATTCACTCTTATTGGGCAGACAGCCACTGGCTTTGGACACATACTTGCACAGTAATATACATTGGACACAATGCCCTAGACCTGCTACAATATATAAGACAAATCAAACAAGCATCCATCTTTGAAGATTGTATATAATTGCTACATAATCAGATATATCAGATAAGCATTCATATATAGATCAAAGGTCTTATTAAGACTGATCTAAAGCACTTTTGCACACTTTAACAGTCATCATCAGAAAAAAAAATTGTCATCATCGCTATAAGCGATAAAGAGAACATATCGCCTACTAATATCAATATATTAGAAAGGGCTATAAGCAGTGAGAGATAACTTGCAGCATATTCCATATTGTCGTATAAGAGATATTGGAGTAGAGTCCACCTTTGCAGATCAGAGATCGTCCTTGCACAATTACCATCAAACATAATAGAGATAGCAGTGATAATCATTTGCATATATCTAAGTATTAATCAGGCAGTGCAGTGAGATTGATATTAATATTGATATCAATTATATATCAATTCTGTCATTCTTATATTGAGAAGTATTAATTATCATTATTTTTTAGTTTACTTAGAAACTTTGAAAGATATAAGTTTTTTGTGATTTGGATTGCAAGGTAATTGCCCCTATTTTCCGACTTTGCCAAAAAGGGGACATTACAATCACTATCGATGTCTTCATCATCATCTTCTTCACTATTCGGTCTCACTTTAATATAGTGAATATGCCCTCTCCCCATACATCGGTGTCCAAGTGCCCAAGGTTCTTTGCAAGTGAAGCATAACTTTTTCCTACGCAGCTCTTGTCTTGTCTCCCCATCCAACTTAAATCTTCTACGGGTCTCTTTGTTGGTGGCCAGATTAGTTTTTTGCTTAGATTTTGGTGTCTCCCGCGGCGGGGCCTTGCTCTCGGGGGTTCCTAGATCCATTTCTTTTTGATTTCTTAATTAATTTTGGTAAGGTGCTTGGATTTAGTGCCTTGACCTAACCTTTAAGTGGGTCCATTAAACTTTCCATGAACAGAACTATCAAGTGCCTCTCAGATATGCCTGTGACTATAATAAAGACTCTTTGAAGCTCCATGATATAATCTTCAATTGATCCATTTTTTTTGACTTGGGTCAGCTTCTGGAAATGAAGTTTTGGATCCGTGTTATCAAATCTCTCTATTAGTCTTTCTGTGAATTCGACATAAGATGTAATCTTGCCATGCCCCATGGTAGTCATCCCATAATACCACCATTCGTGTGGCACTATATCCAAATGTAATGCAGCATATTTTATGGCCTCCTCTTTTGTCAAAGGATTTAATTGAAAGTAGGTGTCTAATTTTTGTACCATGATCTTGCTGTAGTCTTGCTTGACCCATTGAAATATGGGATTCTTAGTTTGCCCACTTTCCTCTTGAATTTTGAATGTCCATCCTTATATCCTTTGTGGGGTAGATGCTTCATTCTTAGGTCCATGCATTCTTTTAGGTACATCTCGGCTTGAAATCCACTATCTATCCAATTTTGCCTAAATTGATCCTATATTTCCACCAATGTGGATTTTGCCTCCTCAAATTATTCACTTCGGGAAGTGAAGGTGGGAATTCTAGGACTTGAACTTGTGGTGGTTGTTTTACTCTTTGGGCTTCCATTATGGGATTGTCTATCTTGCCCATTCTTACTACCATTGTTGTTGTCGAAGATATTTATCACAGTGTGGGTTAACATATTTAGCAATTAGGCCAACTTGTTTTGGGTACCCCATTGTTCTGCAAAGAATTAGTCCATCTTTCTGTTAAGATCTTCTTCACCCATTGCTTGTTTGTCCCTTGAGGTTTGTCTGGACCTTTTGTAGAAGTAGGTTTTGAGTTCCTTCTTGCTCATCAACTTCACAAGATGGCAGAATTATAAGCTCTGATACCAATTGTAATGATACTTCTTATGAGTGATTATGTATACAATTAATGGCTAAACCTGTAATGTCCCCGCAAGGGAACCCATAAGGAACAGGTCTAAAGTACAAGAAAAGAAACTATTGTTTTTTTTAAAACATTACTAAGAACTTATTTGATATTCCTACATATGAATGTGTCCTTAAAGGTTCCCTTAAAGTTTGTTACCAACATTAGAGTCATTGATACAATTAACTATCTTAATGAGTTCATTTCCTTACCTACTTTTCACAACATACAACTTTTAGAAATGAGATAGAACAAATAGCACATTGCTTATTCCATACATCTAAACTTTCCTTTTCATTTATTTCCCATTAGCCTTATCTACACATAATTCATTTTTACTTCCAAAACATAGATAATCTTTCAATTTACAAACCCTTTCTTTCCATTTTCTATTTAAATGATTCAAAGAGAGATGGAGTAGTAGGTACACAACTACATTCATTCATTACAATTTTCTGATTCCAATTAATCATTCCCTCCTGACACTCATAAGACTAGCCCTCCCATATTACATTGCTTCCTTCTTACAATTTCAATTACAATTACAATTACTTCACATAGCCCGAAGGCATACAGAGAGATAATTACATCAAATTGCCCAAGGGCTTACAATACATCTTTACATCTTGAATACAAAAGCTAGAGATACATGACACAATAAAGGATATCTTCACTAAGGAATAAATCTGAATCCAATCCAAGACACGAACCACGAACAATACCTCGAAAGAGATTTGCCACCCAACCATGTGAAACTAGTAAAGTTCCACCCCCCGTGCTAGGAGATAGAACCAAGGTACTCTAAAGACCTTAAGGTAATTTAAGACACAAAACACCAAGAAACCAAAACTCAAAAGGACAAGAGTAAAGCACATAAAACATCACCATGCTATAACACCGAGGTCAAGGTTCTAGGATACCACCTAAGTGAGTGTCATCACACAACTTGTATATTGGGATCCTTCCTGGAAACCATGTAACCCTAGTCCCCCCTTTATGAATAGGGATCCATCCTGGCAGTTATCCTTGATCCCAGTACTCCAATCAGGTCTGTGTGGCCTTATTATATTTTCTCTCATTATCTTTTGAATCCCCCCTTCCCAGGTTAATTTTTAAGGTTATCACTTGATTACAAACTCACCCATAGGATCATCTGGCAACCACTTTGGGTTCCAACACCTATGGTGAGCCACTCACCTAGGGTTCCTAGTTCCCTACCCCAACACAAGCCCAAAGAACAAGGAAACACTTCACATGTTCTAAATCATAGGTTTAGGGAACTCTCATGCGCACTCAGGGCCTCAGGATGAGTCCTAACCTTATCCATATGCATAATAAGAATCATAGAAAGGATGTCAAATACAAGACACCTTAAATACAACATTATAACTCACCTCATCCATTAATTTAACATTCTCAGGGGTGAAATGTTGTAGACCAAACTCATGATAAAAAAATGCAGGTGTCACAGGCCAAAATCCAAGCCCAAAATGACCAAATCAAACAGGAGTAAAACAAATAAAGGATTCATAACTTAAAATCTGCATAAAACACAATAAGGAAAAACCTCAACCAAATCTTCCTTAAACTTCCCTCAATCATATATATACATAGAAAAACACTTAATATCATCCAAATATCTATAACCATAACCTTCCCAGGAAGAAATATGGAAGAGATAAATTATCATTTAATACAACATTCTTCCCGAAAACACTACACATCTCCAACTTCAAAAACCAAATCAATACATCAATAAAAATTAAAACCTTACAAACCATAAGCACATTACATACAATCATATAAACAATAATAAACTTTCCAAGAAGAGACTTGACTAAGAAATCTTACAAACACATGTATTACAACTTCCTGTAAACAATATAATTTTACAACCAATTAATTGCTTTAATAATTAATACAACCACAGAGTTCTAAAAACCATATTAAATATTACATATATCCTATTTTCATACACATATCAAGCATATAGGAAAGAAGGTGATTCTTCCTGGTTCCAGATCCTACCTGGAGTCCTGCGGAGAAATCCCTTCTAGAGTTGAGCACACCACATCAATCCTTTCAAGCTCTAAGAAGTGGTTGCCCTCTAGAAAACAAATCTACCCCAATCCTTCCGAATATAATCTTCCTTCCTCCTCTGGAAATATCCCAAATTTCTCTCATCTCCTAATTAAATACTTCAATCCACCATTTCTTCTCTGAGACAAACAATTCAAAATTTATTTCGCAAAACCCCAAATCTTTTCCAATTTTCTCTATGTTGTCCTCTTGGATATATACTCACGCATAAAGATCTATAACTTTTGAACCAGACTATATTTCTTTGATCGCTTCGGTGAGAAGTGACGCAATTGGGCTCTTACCAACATATTAAAAACTTAGCAAGATCCAACGGTTGGTTAGAGAGATATGGCCTCCGCATTTTAATGTCCCCGTTTTTCAGTCTTTGGGATTAGCTTGTTTTGGCGACCCTCGCAGGCTAATCAGGTGATCAGAGGGGGTCAGATGGAGGAGCCGGTGTTGGGATTCCATTCTGGAGGTTCAGTTTACCAGGTCTGCTCTTTGTCTGGGTCAATTTGGTCAACTTACTATTTTTAGTAAGTGGTATTTTGGGTATGGCCAGGATTAGCAGGGTGTCTTCACAGAGTGTCAGATGTGCCAAGATCGAGTTTCAGGGAATCTCCAATTTGAGAGACTTACAATTTTTAGTAAGTCTATTTTTAGCAGTTGGCTATTTTTGGTAGTGGGTTATTTTTGCAGGTCAGTTGGCGTTTGAGGCTCTGGTGTCAGAAATGAGTTTGTCACAGTCAGTGTGATTCAGTGGCTTTGGTTTTAAAGGTTATCGTTATTAAATTAAATTATTTTAATTTAATAACTTTATTACTTTATAACTTTGTTATAAAGTGAAGTTATCATTTAAAAGCCTTTTTATTGAAAAAAGTGAAATTGTGCTTTTTTCGAAAAAGCTATATATTCATTTCGAAAAAGCACTTTCACTATCTATTGTTGAATTATGATTTTATTTAAGTTGTGAGAGAGACTACCCGGCTAGAGTTTTGAGGACTGATTCCTCTTCTGGCAATTTGAGCCATTATAGATTGATGGTGAATTTTGCAGTTGTATTTGAGATCATAATCGAGTGCTGAAGTATACTGGATTTGTGGAGTTTTATCCTACAGGCAAATCGATTTGCTCTCAAAGAAATTGAATTGTCTACATGCTGAGGTTTGAAGTAATTGGAAATTCGCTATGATACTTTATTCAGTTTTTGGTTACAAATTTGTTGGTGAATTACCAATTTGTCAAGGGAGATCGAATCATCTCCAAGCTGCGTAACAAGGGAGTGAATTGAATTTGATTTTGAGACCAAGTATCATTCACGCAAGTGCTGCGCGAGCATTCAGGAAATCGCGTGAGAGGTGAGACATCACGCCATCTTCACTCCAGCTGACACGTCTCCTTCCTAGGTGCCGTTTTGATTCATCACGGGCTTGCTATCAGTTTCAGCAGGGCACATCAAATGCAGATCAGTCACGGTGCATTTCAAGACAGCGGCTTAATTTCTTCCGTTCTGTGATTTCTCTTGGAGATTATTACGCCTGCAAGCAATAACAATTTGCCAGGTGCTGATTATTTAAGCTATAAATTCTGTTATGTTATTTGATATGAAATAAGAATAAATGATGTTCAAGTGGTGGTACTTATTGTTCTAGTTTCGGTAATTGATTTTTGGTGGAAGTTGAATTTAGATTGCAAATTAAAAGTAAGTTTGAACAAGTGTTTGCAAATATTTAAACTTCAAATTAAGTGGATTCAAAAGAGCCAGCCAAGGTTCTTTATAGTGGTATCAGAGCATTTTTCCTGCCATCCTGTGGGGTCTAGATTCATTTATTTTCTGAAGTATTTTAAAAGTGACCAGCAATTCCATTTTTCCCAGCTATGGATAAATACAGGAGATCCAATTCCGGAAGTCGTCATAGCAGTAAGGGAAATAGAGCGGAATTAAATGCTTTAGTAGAAAGCATGGAGAGACTTAGACTGCATCAGCAGAGATTGGCAGAGAGTTTGTTGGATCCAGTTATAGTAGATAGGGCAGCAAGATATATGGTCTCTGCCTTTAGAAGGCCGACATCCAGTTTGCAGGGGAGAAGGCTAGAGTTTTCTCCAATAGTTGTTCGTGATGCTGATGTTCCTACATCTAGTTGAGTTACTGCTATTCCCATTTGCAGTGCTGATGATGGATTTATTGCACCGGAACTAGTGGATGTTTCAGTGCCATTGGATGACAGCAGTGCTGAGCATCACCGGGTTGAGGCTCCCAGAGCAGTCACTACGGATTGTATAGAGGCAACTGATGTTGCAATTATTACTGAGTGTTCAGACTCTTTCATGGAGGGAGTTATTATTGGAGATGTTTATGTCAGCTGTAGTAGTGTTGCTCCAGTTCAGTAGGCAGTTGCTTCTTCAGATAGGACCGAGGCATGTACAGAGTCTCCCAGTGGTGAGGTTGGTGATCTGGGCATTATAGCGGGGTCAGTTGATGACAGTTTGTGCTCCAGCATTATTGGTGCACATCCTGACGTTGAATCATGTGTGCAGAGTCACGCGTTAGCAGTTGAGATTTCAGCAAGAGATGTGGGAGTTGATAGTATAGACATGTCTGATGACACTTTTGAGGATGTTGTGAGCTACATTGGAGATGACACCTCTTGTGAGATGTTGGGTGATGACTCCGAGGAGCACATGAGCTTTGACAGCTCAGAGGTTTATGATAGAAGTCGTAGTGTGGGATCAATATAGGAGACAGTGGTTTCTTCCTATGTTGAGGATGTGTGCATGGAGCTTTCTGGTGATGACACTCAGGATGGGAGTGTTGCAATTGATTTGGGCAACGTAGTTTCATGCCAGAGTTTAGTTGATTCACATGATGACATTGAGTCGTGTATGCTGCCATAGTTAGGAGAGGAGATGCAAATAGATGATGTGTACACTAGCATTGTAGATATCTCCGATGCTGAGAGCGAGGATGATGAGTGTTGTAGTATTTCTGGCTTTCTATGTCTGACTTTGGGTGTAGATTCAGCGTTGTCATATGGTGGTGGTGGGTTCCAGGATTCTGTGTTACAAGGACTCACAGATGAGGACAGGGAAGATTATGAGTGGCAGGAGTTTGTTACAGCCAAGGCTTCCACTTCTAGAGAGGGGGTTACTTCATCGGTGACTCATGTGGATGTATTCTAGGATCTAGACTGTCAGATGGTTGCAGAGGACGAGGGAGCTGGAGATTGTGTTGAGTCGGATTCAGCAGCAGCTTTCCCGGGGTTAGATGAGGACGTGTCTGATGCCTATACTTAGTTTGTGGATATGTAGATGGAAGCACATAGAGAGACGGTGATCTTGAGGGGAGTTTGTTGGATACAACTTCCTCTCATAGTGTAGACAGTGCGTTTGAGTTTGTTCATAGGAGGCCCATTGTGCAGAGTCATCATGTGACTAGCCAAGTGCGAGTTGATGAGAGAGATATTACTTCTACTCTCGAGCATTTTGATGTTGCTCGTCATTTGTTGGTTGTTTATGGTTGGGGTGCTCCTATGACATTTGAGGCCAGTGGTGGTTACCTCTCATTGACAGAGATTCATACTTTGCGTGAGGCTGTCAAGATTTTGAGACTTAACTACTTACAGATGGTAGCCGACCGAGATCACTTGGTGGAGTGGGGGAGTACAGCTTATGAGGCACTGATGGACAGAGAGGTGAGTGAGCTTACCCAGGAGCTCACAGCAACTACTGAGGTTTTAGAGGACACTCAGCGGGCCCTTCAGGAGTCGCAGATCCAATTAGAGGAGGTGATCGTGGAGTTTGAGCATTTGCGGTCCACACTAGCCCTAGATCTAGTTCGATTGCACATTGAGGTGGTTGGTGGTGAGTTTTCTCTTACGGGTGGTGATGAGGAACATGACGATGTGGCAGACACACATGTTCAGGATATGGGAGCTCTTGGTTCGGATGAGGTAGGAGTACCAGTGGAGTCGAGCTCTCAGGTTGATTTGCTTCCCTTAGCTGGGAGTGAATCTATTTCATCATCTCACATAGCTGATAGCATGGGACAGTTGGTTGTGCCACATTTTCAAAGTGATCAACTGTGGATTGTGGGGGAGCAAGTTGACGCTTCCACGTATAATTTCTACTGCACTGAGTCATTTATGGAATATTTACTTGAGAGTGCAGATGTGTGATAGGATTCTTATAGAGTGTCTGAGGGTACTCTCATCCGAGGCTCTTGTGCTATTCAGAGGTTGGTAGGGAAGATTATGGAGACTCTATCTACTATGCTTCCCCACAGGGATTTCAAGGTTGGGTTTGTTGAGAGGGTTGCTCAGGTTCCTACCCAGCCTACAGTTATGTGGAGTCGGAGATTGTAGCCATCTCTTGATTCCCAGTTTGGTAATGATGAGCCATTGACAGAGATTGGGGCTTCTTACCGGCATTATACGGTGGGGTATGCTCATCATTTTTCTTTTGACCCATAGGTGGAAGATCTGATCTCACGCAGGGGTAAACCAGCTCGAGTATCTTACCATCCATTAGGGGATGGATTAGCACCATCGTTTGCATATGGATTTGGTAGTTGCAAGTTAGATTACTTGCAGTATCCACACACTCAGGACTGTTTATCAGAGGGCAGAGTTGATAATAGTGATTCAGGCACATTTGGTCACTATCGTTTTCTTAGTGCAATTTGGTGTGAGTGTCGGATAGACAGGGACTCTAGTTTTGACAGAGTTGTTATTTCAGTTGGGTTGAGTTCCGCTGGGTTGTTTTTTGCATCGGCATCTGCAATTGGTCTTTGGATGTTGTTTTCAGTAATGTCCGTTATTTGGGTGTTTAGGGCAGTTTCTCAGATGCTAGTGTCTGTTCTATTGGTATTTTCTACACAGGAGTATGGCGAGGATCGGGACATTACTTATGACCATCCTTGGGATCCGGGTGGTTGGCGATGTTACTTGTTTTTCCTAATTGCTTGAGGACAAGCAATCTTGGGAAGGGAGGACTGTAATGTCCCCATTTTTTAGACTTTGGGATTAGCTTGTTTTGGCGACCCTCGCAGGCTAATTAGGTGATCAGAGGGGGTCAGATGGCAGAGCTAGTGTTGGGATTCCATTTCGGAGGTTCAGTTTACCAAGTCTGCTCTTCTTCCGGGTCAATTTGGTCAACTTACTATTTTTAGTAAGTGGTATTTTGGGTATGGCCAGGATTAGCAGGGTGTCTGCACGGAGTGTCAGATGTGCTAGGATCGAGTTTCAAGGAATCTCCAATTTGAGAGACTTACTATTTTTAGTAAGTCTATTTTTAGCAGTTGGCTATTTTTGGCAGTGGGTTATTTCTGGTAGGTCAGTTGGCGTTTGAGGCTTTGGTGTCAGAAATGAGTTTGTCACAGTCAGTGTGATTTAGTGGCTTTGGTTTTAAAGGTTATCGTTATTAAATTAAATTATTTTAATTTAATAACTTTATTACTTTATAACTTTAATGTTATAAAGTGAAGTTATCATTTAAAAGCCTTTTTATTGAAAAAAGTGAAATTGTGCTTTTTTCCGAAAAAGCTATATATTCATTTCGAAAAAGCACTTTCACTATCCATTGTTGAATTATGATTTTATTTAAGTTGTGAGAGAGACTACCCGGCTAGGGTTTTGAGGACTGATTCCTCTTTTGGCAATTTGAGCCATTATAGATTGATGGTGAATTTTGCAGCTGTATCTGAGATCATAATCAAGTGCTGAAGTATACTGGATTTGTGGAGTTTTATCCTACAGGCAAATCGATTTTCTCTCAAAGAAATTGAATTGTCTACATGTTGAGGTTTGAAGTAATTTGAAATTCATTGTGATACTTCATTTAGTTTTTGGTTACAAATTTGTTGGTGAATTACCAATTTGTCAAGGGAGATCGAATCATCTCCAAGCTGCGTAACAAGGGAGTGAATTGAATTTGATTTTGAGACCAAGTATCATTCACGCAAGTGCTGCGTGAGCATTCAGGAAATCGCGTGAGAGGTGAGACATCATGCCATCTTCACTCCAGCTGACACGGCTCCTTCCTAGGTGCCGTTTTGATTCATCACAGGCCTGCTATTAATTTCAGCAGGGTACTTCAAATGCAGATTAGTCACGGTGCATTTCAAGACAGCGGCTTACTTTCTTCTGGTGGCTGCGATTTGTCTCTTGGAGATTATTACGCCTGCAAGCAATAACAATTTGGCAAGTGCTGATTATTTAAGCAATAAATTCTGTTATGTTATTTGATTTGAAATAAGAATAAATGATGTTCAAGTGGTGGTACTCATTGTTCTAGTTTCAGTAATTGATTTTTGGTGGAAGTTGAATTTAGATTGCAAATTAAAAGTAAGTTTGAACAAGTGTTTGCAAATATTTAAACTTCAAATTAAGTGGATTCAAAAGAGCCAGCCAAGGTTCTTCACACGCGTTAGGACTGTATTTTTCTTGCAACAATTGTTTCTCCATTTTTTTTCAAAAAAATAAAACACTGTTAGTTTCCTCAACTCTTGATGAATAACACCATTTTCAAACTAAAATCCCCATTCTCCAAAAATCTCCCTCCTCCGTATATTCATATCCAACCATATGGTTGGAGGACTTTCTTTACGGGAAGCAACTTCTCCAACTACTATAGTTGGTTTAAAATATTAAACAACTCCCATAAGCCTAAATAAACATTTCATCATTTTAATTAACTTATTTTACTTTACCAAACCTATAAAGATAATTAAGATAATTAAGATTACCAAGTAACTCACATAGCCCAAATGGAAACTAACTAGCCTAACTCCTAGGAGGTCTTAGGTTCAAAACCCGTAGGTAAGTTAGTTTTACTCTAAAAAGAGATAATTACTTATAATCATTTTATTTTTATTTTATAATACATTATTTACTCTATTATTATAAAATACATTCACACATACAAAACAAACACAACTATATAAATATATTTATATACACTTAAGTATATATGTGTGCACCCATATATACATACACATAATAAATTAAACAACATACATCCAAATATATATTTAAAAGATAGAAAAGCATAATACTTTAACATACATAAAGAATAAAGAAAACACACTCTAAAACATAAATCTCGAAAATCAAGAAATTTATAATACTGATCAAACCCCCCAAGCTAAGGTGACTTCCTAAACAGGAACCTAAGCCAACAGGGAATCCTTGAGAGTATCTTGGAAATATCTCCACACAACATCGTTCAAGGATTTGAAGGCACCCTCAAACCTGTGTAGCCAGGTGAAGTCGATGCCTGGTACCTACATCCTGCATCATCAAGCTGAAAGAACATATATAAAACATATTGGTAGACAAGGAGGGAGAGTGCGGCATCATGTGGATCTCCCATAGGAGTGACTATGACTGCCTCTCCTCATCCCACAAGCACATCATACAGTTTCAATATCAAATCATAAATGGATTAGTAAGGTTAGCCCCAGAATAATCACTACTCCATATTGTAAAACAAGAATGAATCATCTTCATAATATAATCATGTAAATATATATATAAGAAAAATGTCCTACTGATAATGTAAATCATTTACTAACCTTCATAAACTGGTTTTATTATCCAAAAATGTACTCATAATGTCTCATTATCTAATCAAAATAAACAAATCATAGAGTCCATAATACTCAATGTAGTAATCATGTCTATATCAAGATACTAGGTTGGGCATTACATCCTCTCCCTTTAGAATTGGACTAGCTCCTGAAAGCCTACAAATAAATATGGATACATAGTTCAAGTCTGCTAGCATCCTCCCATGCAATTGAGGTATCATCCTAAGTCTAGTATGGAGGAAACATACAGTCCATAATGCTAAAATATCACAATCATGTCTAGTCTCAAGTATAAAAAGTAGCATCATCATTAGAGTGGGTAACACAATTAACCCTTAAGTGACGAATCTAAGATAATCATAAACATTGATAATGAGCATCTCACAAAGAAACATATAGATCTATCAAGTGATCCCATCACATCAAGGTCCTAAACTATCACAGACACATAGGAAGATGTCAAGGGACATACCTATACAATATTTATCATTTCACAAATTAGAATGTGAAGTTATAGTGGTTGGAAGAGAGTTGGGTTAAGAAAACTCCTCAAGAAGGATCATTCTCTTATAAAAATACCCATACAATCACATATAACACTTCCTAACTTCTAGTGAGCATACCCAAGACATGTTAGGGTTGGAGGGGCATTACAAAACCATTGCTATATCTAATATGACACTTGGAAATATGTAAGATGATTAAATCTATGTATATTGATAATACTCAAGATTATTTTGATAATATGTACAATCTACCAATGATACTAAATAGATTGATCATTGGATATTGAATCACCATTGTCAATAAAGATTAGATATTCCAATCTGCAGAAGCATAAGTATAGTTTGGCTTTCTCTGATATATCAATATAAACTATGCAATGAACTTCCTTCCAACGATGATGTGTCTGATATATTTGTATAACAATGCAATGATGTTTATGGTGTTATGTCTGATTGTCGTTATGCTTAGACAATTACAAAGAGGCTGCTATATCTAATATATTGATCTGTATATGCAACGATGAGTTAAGGGTATCGCTTATAGTGATAAGGTTGCTGTTTCAGATATGGAGATGTATCCTTGCAACCATGGGCACTTATTGTGGATTTATCGGCGATAAGTGTATTTATCGCGATAAAAGTTGTTGGGTGATAAAATGCCAATAATTATCGCCAATAAGTTGTGAACTTATCGCTGATAAAACGGCAATAAGACCATTATTTATCAGCAAAATAAGTGTTTCTTGCTGGTATTAAATCTTATTCAAATCTTTCAATGTTTGGTTAAATCTTATTGAAGTTTTGTCATTGCAATCTAACATTACAAAAAGAACGGATGAAACAACTGAACCAAACAGCGCATTAAAATACCTCATATGTGCATTCCATTACAATAAGATGTGTTGCAGCAGTACAAATCACAATCAGTCATCAGCCACATAAGATTTTTCAACATTTTATATCCAAATGGCTGACCTCCTTTTGTTGCTTGAGGTGTTTGAGGTGCTTGGGCAGCTTGATCTGCTCATGGTGCTTGAGGGCTTGACCTGGACAGAAGCTTATTAAATATTAAACACCAGTATAATCCTTAGCACTCCAATCAACACCCTTGATTCTCAATTTGTGCTTTTTTGTATTCACTCTTCTAGCACTCTTTTCATCCTGATGATGGATCATCATAGAATATGATCTGAAAGTTGATACTCATACACAATCGTAGCCAGAAATAATCTCCAGCAAGCTTGAAATGAACATCAAAGCATGACATAATATGGCATCACATTTATGTTGTAAGGCAACCTGTCACCAATATTAGAGACCTACATTTATGCATTTGAACTCTTCGTATCACCTAACATACAATTTTATTTAATTGAAGCTGTTGCAATAATCTGTCAAATAATTTGAAAAGGCAGGCCATCCCAATATTCCTAATGGCTGTGAAACTCTTCCTAAAGGCTGTGGCACACTTTTCCCAAAGGTTGCTGCTCTTATAGCAATTTCTTCATAAACCTATCACCCTCTAATCTGAAGAATATGATGCTGAATTTGACTTAGGATGATTTCTGTAGCTGGCAATTAGAAAAATAAGTGTCTTATTGGTCTTTGGGCTCTCCAAAAAACCTTTCCCAACTGTTGCAATGGCATTTTGATTCCCCAATAAACTATGCGCGCTGGGGTGTAAACAAGACTTTTTAGCGTCCCAATCCTTCACGTCTCTTCAAAGGCTTCGTCCCCTTTTATTGTTCTTGTCTTTCATGTCACTTTCTTGAAATCTTACACCACTCCAAAACTTACTTGCACAAAAGGACGTGCAACTATGGTATGGCTATGGTGAGATATACATGTTAAATAATATGTTGGAGGGCACAAATAAAAAAAGTAGTGATAATAATTTAGAGTGTGTCATTGTAAATATTATAAATGAAGGGAGAGAAGGGTTGTTGAGGCATTAGGTCTTAAGGGCATATGATCTTCAAGAACCAATAGTACATTTTATCTTATAAGCTTTGACATCCTTATAGTAGTTTTTACTAGAGCTGCTAGGAAGGGGAAGAGGAAGATGTAGACTATTTTGATGTTGTACTTGTATTTACTTATAGTTTTACAAAGACAATTTGCTATTTTTAGTTTGCTTCAGAGTTTAGACTATTAGGCTATGGCTACTAGCCATCAACATTCCACATGAGGATGCCACCCTATTTGCATTTAAATATATCTAGACTCAGCTTGTTTGTTTTGTTTGTTCATTTACTAACTCATTAGATGCATCTCATTGAATTTTGCTAAAAAAAAGCATTTCTAATTAAATTTAAGCAATTTTTTAAATTGCCAATTTTTTGCCAATTAATCTCCGATATTTTGCCGACGTTTTTTTTGGCCCTTGGTGATAAGTTGCCGATAATGATATTTTCAACTATGCTTGCAACAATGATAAGGCTTTTGTTTCTGATCTTAACTATTCACTCCTGCAACTATGGTGTTGTCTCTGATTGATAGCTAATTGCTTGCAACGAGATTATGCCAATTAGGCAAATGCTCATCAAGCAGATCCAAAATGGATAAAGAAGAAATAAATCTTATGTCTTCAATGGATGATGTAAATGGTTCTTTATATCTGTGTTCTTTGAGTGAAGGATCATATGGTATGGGACGTGTCTTAATGTCCCTTAATAATTATCTCCCTTTGCAACAACTATAACCGATGTGTAATTTTCTCTTAATCGGTTCTTCTCATAATCGCGCCTTGATTAATTGGTTTATTAGCATCACATAATCGCATATCATGCCTTTTCATTAATTCTTAATCAACCCCTTCATCTCATTAACTAATTGATATCTATTGTTGAATGAGTTAGTTGATATAGTGATCGCTGATATATGCTGACACTGATATTATTATTGATCTACAGATATGACAGACCCATCATTGTACTTTAAATCAATTTATAACTTGACTCATTTGCATATCAATTATTTGTTCTCCTTGTTGATGTATGTAGCATCGTTCAGATAAATAATATTGACTATATGATTATTATGAGAAATGATTTATTATATATAAATATATATCAATATATATACTAATTGATATTACTATATACATTGATATATATGTATATATAAAGTTAGATTATAATTATTCTCATAATAACTAAATAGTTAATTGATAAACTAAATTAAATAATAATGAATAGACATGTCCCATGAAGGGACATGTCTCTCAATGTGCTTTCCACAATATAAAAGAGAGATCACTGCTCTTGGAAAACATATACCGAAGAGGCAATGTTAATACATTTGTAGTGATCCTAATAAAACCAACATGGTATCAGAGCAGGCTGCAAATGTAAAGGAAGAAACAATCATCGCAGCATTGTCGGGTCAAAGAGAGGTGGAAGATGACGGGGAAATATGCGTCATCAATTTATATAGCAGTGATTAAAGTAAGTTTGAACAGCGACTATATTAATATGACTGGCGAGAGTCATCATTGGCTCTTACAGCAGATTTGCAGGCTTTATGTACGTAGGCAGCAATTATTTCTTTGAAGCAGAACTTATCCTTGAAAGATCTCTTAAGTTTTGCTGAAAAAAAAGATGGAGGTCATCCACTTGCCTACGCTTCCCTGTGTAACAGTGAAGGAAAGTGATTGGGCTGCTGCTCTTGCATAGGCTCCTCCACCGTGTTCTCGAAGGGTGTCAAGCATGGCAGTCAATGATGTTAGTGCTCTGCCTCTACAGAAACACATGGTTTCAACTCTTCTCCAAACCGCTAGTGAAATTGCTTGTTTCCCTTTATCTAGATGGGAGAATTGCCTTGCCTTCTATCCTTTGGAAAGCCTCAAGGTTAATATAAGGTAATGTTGGAGGTAAGTATTAATTGTTTATTTCTTATGAATATAAGTGAATATAGATTGGGAAATTGGTCACCTTAGATTATTATGTGGCATTAATAAGAAAATAATATGTTGAAAATATAGATTAAAGTAGATATATATAAGATGGAACAAATGCATATATGTTCAAAGTATATATTTAAAATTAGATATTTATCTATATTATATTGGAATGATCTTATATTATTATCCTTGCGTATTATATTAGTCTCTCTCTTATTTTTTAATAAGTACTATAAGAGCTATTTATCTTCAGAGGGGCAAATGGTTCAGTCAACTTGTGACAATCTTGATCATGTTGATTGAGAGGGAGTTCACTATTGATGGTGAAGCACTTCTGAGGTAAACTTGATATAATTGATTATTATACTAATGAATCATGAATGTTTTAATGGGCCTACCCCCTGTGTAAATCATGAGGAAGTGACGACTTCCAAATGATTATCACTTGTATTTGTAGAAGTTATTGGAAGGTAACGATCTTACAATAACTTAAATCATGATATACATTACTGATAATGTTGAAACAGATCATGATGAATTAATGCAACAACTACGTGTTAGATGTCATTAAGTTGACGGTCTATAAGTTGTTTGCATAAATATATCTTGTAAAGCAACAACTAAGTGTTAGATGTCAAATTGACGGTCTATAAGTTGCTTGTATAGATACATCTTGTGAAAGCAACAATTAAGTGTTAGATGTCATTAAATTGACAGTCTATAAGTTGTTTGCATAGATATATCTTGTAAATCAACAACGAAGTGTTAGATGTCATTGACGGTCTATAAGTTGTTTGTATAGATATATGATAGGTATTTGGTAAATATCATGTGTTGATATTCTGCAGGCCAATACCTTATTGAGTATTTGGTGAATGTCATGTGTTGACATTCTGATAGGCCAATACTTAAGAAAACAAATGGATAGAATTGCCGATGGAGGCAATCCACATATTGAGACTATATTTTACATCTTGAGGATGATGCCTTTATTTCTTACATCATATGATTGATGTTGTCAAGTATCTTAAGTGTTGACATTGGATTGATTTATCCTCCCTAGCTAAGAGGGAGTGTTGATGTATGTAGCATCGTTCAGATAAATAATATTGACTATATGATTATTATGAGAAATGATTTATTATATATAAATATATATCAATATATATACTAATTGATATTACTATATACATTGATATATATGTATATATAAAGTTAGATTATAATTATTCTCATAATAACTAAATAGTTAATTGATAAAATAAATTAAATAATAATGAATAGACATGTCCCATGAAGGGACATGTCTCTCAATGTGCTTTCCACATTATAAAAGAGAGATCACTGCTCTTGGAAAACATATACCAAAGAGGCAATGTTAATACATTTGTAGTGATCCTAATAAAACCAACACTCCTTAATTGATGGATCGATTTGAGTGTC